>JAXCGZ010018869.1:305000-387500 GCA_037179515.1 Halocaridina rubra | reverse complement strand
ATATATATATATATATATATATATATATATATATATATATATATATATATATATATATATATATATATATATATATATATATATATATATATATATATAATATACAGTATATCTATCTATATATATCTATCTATTTATTTTTTATATATATATATATATATATATATATATATATATATATATATATATATATATATATATATATATATATATATATATATATATATATATATATATATATATATATATATATATATATATATATATATATATATATATATATATATATATATATATATATAATATACAGTATATCTATCTATATATATCTATCTATTTATTTTATATATATATATAATATATATATATATATATATATATATATATATATATATATATATATATATATATATATATATATATATATATATATATATATATATAGATAGTTAATTTTTTGCGCTTGTTTAAAATCCGCGAAATTGGAATAACGCCCCTAAAAAACAATAGTAAAAAAATACGAAATACACGAATAATGCCCATGCAAAAAATATTCGAAGAAAATTATCATTTTAGTAAATAATCGACCACCTCAGAGGCAATTTTCTGCCATGCTGCCATGTGTTTCAGTGTCTTTTTACCCAGCATACTGCGTGGATATATCGTTTGTTCTAATTGTGTTTTTGTTAAGGTTTGTATATCGTCAGAAAAAAAGCGTGCGAGAGCGCATCACCTGATATGGAGGCGGCAAAACATTTGCAGCTAGAGGTTCGTTCTCCCGCATCCTCCTCCTCTTCTACCGTTTAATTCGATCAGATATTTTGAGGAGAATGGAAAAAAGCATTAAGAACAAACAACAAGCAAACTTGCCATATAATATCGTCAGGGAAATAGTGTGCGAGAGTGCATCAGCTTATACGGAGGCAGCAAAATATTTGCAGATAGAGGTTCGTTCTCCTGCATCCTCCTTCTCCTCTTCTACCGCTTAATGCGATCGGATATTATGGAGAGAATGGAAAAAATGCTAAGTACAGTACGTGGATGAGCATTAAGAACAAACAGCAAACAAACTTGCTGTATAATATCATCAGGGAAATAGTGTGCGAGAGTGCATCAGCCGATACAGAGGCGGCAAAATGTTTGCAAATAGGGATTCGCTCTCCTGCATCCTCCTCCTCTTCTACCGCTTAATGCGATCGAATATTATGGAGAGAATGGAAAAAAAACTTTAAGAACAAACAGCAAACAAACTTGCGATATAATATCATCAGGGAAATAGCGTGCGAGAGTGCATCAGCTTATACGAAGGCGGAAAAACGTTTCCAGATAGAGTGTTGTTCTCCTGCATCCTCCTCCTGTTCTACCGCTTAATGCGATCAGATATTATGAAGAGAATGGAAACAAAAGCATTAAGAATAAACAGCAAACCAACTTGCCATATAATATGGTCAGGGAAAAAGTGTGCGAGAGCAAAAGCATTTGCAGATAGAGGTCCGTTCTCCCGCATCCTCGTGCTCACTGCCACCATGCACATCCCAGTGTATGCCTGTTGCCCACCGCATAATAGAGTGCATTAATTTGTTTACTGTACAATAAATCTGTATATCTTTTATACTCTACACTATTTGCGTGTTAATATAATTAACTACGGGTCTTTCTGCTGTGTTATGTACTTATAAAATATGTTTTACCTATCTTATATCTTTGGCATAGTGTGTCTATGTACAGTTGTGAAACGTATCAATGTCCATTATCATTGTTTCTTATGGAAAGTGACTCGTTACATTATGCGATTTTCACATTACCCGTGACTTCTGAGGACCTATCTTCGTGTTATTCCAAGAGCTAAGTGTGTATATATATATATATATATATATATATATATATATATATATATATATATATATATATATATATATATATATATATATATATATATATATATATATATATATATATATATATATATATATATATATATATATATATATATATATATATATATATATATATATATATATATATATATGCCAAAGCCATATTCCCTCTTATAAGGGGGTGACTGAGTCAAAGAAAATACTGTACTTTGACTTTTTGTGGGAAGTAAATACAGAGGAGGGGATTCCCAGTACCCTCGCTCTGCCCCATTTAGTCAACTATTACGACACGTAGGGGAACACAGAAGAAGTATTCTTAACCTCCTCCCTCAGGTGGAGATATATATATATATATATATATATATATATATATATATATATATATATATATATATATATATATATATATATATATATATATATATATATATATATATATATATATATATATATATATATATATATATATATATATATATATATATATATATATATATATATATATATATATATATATATATATATATATATATATATATATATATATATAACAATTTTAATTAAATACAGTATTAGCAATGATTTTCCTTCGCTTGTTATATACAGTCTTGTGAGGGTCAGTATTGAAAATTTATACTACCTTTTCATTGACATTTTCATTTTCCAACTTTACATGCGATCCTGAAGGACTTTAATTCAGGCACAAAAAATTTATTACCAAAGTGACTTCGAATCTGAATATTTATAATCGTAGTAGCATAATGCCATTAATGAAATACAGAGGTGTAGCATTTTATATAATGGTATTCTTCAATCTTCTATTTTTCCTCACCAAGTTGCTTCCCCTGCTTGTACCATCTAATTGTCTTTGACATATTCCAGCTGAGCTTGTTGCTTGGCTTATGATGATAATTTTATTATAAAATAATAATAATAATAGTAATGATAATAATGCATTTTTATGGTTTGCAATATTTTTAAGTCCATTTATGTATTGTTGCAGCTTGTGAGACGAGACCCAAGTGATACTGCTATGCTTCTTATATTGGATGGATTCTTAAATTGGTTACAGAATTTCATAGCTTTTACAATTTTGAACTACGTGACGCCTCTCACCTACGCAGTTGCCAACGCAACAAAACGTATATCTGTGATAACAATATCTTTGCTTCTTCTGCGGAATCCTATCACATTAACAAATGTCGTCGGAATGTTTTTAGCCGTCATCGGTGTTTTGGGATATAACAAGGTGAGTGGCAGCTGTGTGCAGCCTCTTATATATATAAAAGCCTCTATTTTCCATGATGAACAGAAGCTGATAGAAGACTTTTGGTAAGTGGATGGAAAAAAGAAGCTAGTTGGTAATATGGAAGGAAGGTGATAATATACACTGTAGATAGGAAAGTTGGCAGAGGACAGTTTTAATTCTCTAAGTCTTGAGGTATCATTTACGTTTGTATACTGTACAGTACTTGTATTGGTAGTGCAGTGGTTAAAGCACTCGCTTTGGGCAGTAACAAATCCACATTAGGCCCGCCATTGGGGTTTAGGAAGGGCATCTAGCCTTGATTCCCCAGCTACAAACTGTCAATATACACCCTCTTAATAGAGATTAACAGTGACACATAAAACAGCAAAAATGAAAATAAATTATACAGCTCGAGTGGAAATAAATATGAAAGATTCCTAGCGAAATGAGATTTGTGTGTAAAAGGTACGCTTACAGTAGACAATACTGTTTTATGTCTTTTGACAATACAGTATTTACTTACTCAGATGGTATGTTATGTATATTTGGGATGGACTCGGAATGCAGGTGCAGGAAGAGGTGAGTTAAGCTTGATACAGGAGGGTCTTATCATTTTGTAAAGAGATATATCTGCAAAATATAAGGATAGATAGTATAAGTGATGTATATATACTGTAGTATATCATTTAATCATGTCAAGTCCTCGTAAAACATGTAGGGTAAACCAAAAAAATCCACTGTTTAGCTGTGATAGATGGTGTGGCATATGGAGCTTATTCATTCATGTTAGCAATAGTCAGAGGACTAAAATATGAGTGAATTGTTTCTCATTATGTATGTTACAATTAGAGAATTATTATAGTCAGTCAAGTATGTAAGAAAAGTATATAGTTGTCTGAAAAGTGATAATACACGATTAAATATGGCTAAAGGTATAATGAGTCAGGCTTCATTTATTATGCAATTGGTAAGCTGTGAGACCTAATATATTAATATGTGTTATGAGCCTTAAAGGAAAGCATTAACCTTTACTTGACTCATTGTGGTATGGTACTATGTTTGATGAGGCCATTTATATTCATAGATAGAAATGGAAAAAGGCATTGTCATCAACGTATTCTAATGTATATTTTTTACCACAGGCAAAATATGATGCGAACCAACTCAAAAAGAAAGCTGCTTTGATCCCATTAAGCTCGGTAATGAGTGGCAAACCTCTCGCCTTTCCAACAGGAAATGGAACTGCAATACCAATATATGCTTCCCCTTATGAGGTTCATCCTCTTCAAGTTCCTCCGTTCCATCCAGCTTATGTTTTCAATCATTTAAATGCAAACAGAGGAGGTCCTTACCCTAGAATGCACGAGGGAGTGACTGGCGTATCGAGAGAGAACCACAAAAGTGTCTCCCAAACTAATATTTTGCGTGATGTGCAAAATGGTGATATTTCATCCAGTGTGAATGTGAATGGTGATATAAGCAATGGACATGTGAATAGGTCATATGGGAGGATAGACTCTTTATGAAGTTTCAAGTTATTTAAATAAATAGGTTTTATTTTTATACTTATTTATAAACGGTTGCATCAGAGTAGAAGAGTTGTGTTAGACGTAGAAAGCTTTAGTTAAGGGTAAGTTTTGTACTTAATATTGGAAGGGACATTGTGGCACTATCATTAGCCAGTGTCTCCATTAGTAACAGGCTCCTTTTTACAAATGTTCATTGGTGCCTTGGAGTGTGCGGTCATTGAATTGACGCAGGTAATATTAGGTTTGCTTAACTTGTTATTGTAGAAATAAAACTTAATATTATTATTGACGTATTATTGCAGCAAGAAAACAAAATTTATCTTATTGATCATTGAGGGAAAGATTTTATAACTGATCAAAACTATAATGCACAAAATGTATTTCATACAAGTTCCTCTGTCTTAGGAGATAACAAAGATATAAACTACCTAGCTATAAATGATGATATATATATTAAACTTGTATCCCTTGTGTTTTTTTAAAAGAAGCACAAAAATTCATTTACATGTATGATTTGGAAATATAGGTAGGTAATTGCAGTGTCAGTACTTTTTACAGCTTTATGACACTTTAAGAAGAGAGAGAATAAAAAGAAATGTTATTGTTATTAATTATTGCTTTTGGTGCATGAATGTTATTATTTCATTCTCAGCGGATTTATATTTCAATTAGATATATCTTACCGTATTTGTTATAATGAATGCCTGTCAATAGGTGCCATGCTATTCTTGAAAATTTTATGTATTAGATAATTTACTTATCAATATGTTATAGAACATTAAAATGATGCTTATAAAAAAGAATAGTTTACTACAGAAAAAAAATTAACAGTTGACTTTTTATTTTGTGATGATAATTTATAGAAGATATATATCTATAAAAAACTGTTTTGAGAAATGTATTATATGACCTCATACTGTTTGGCTTGTAGTAGCGAGTTGCTCGGAGATTATGTCTTTAGGTGACGAATTTCAAAACTTTTACTTATCAAAGTTGTTTCTAGTAAGTATGAAAAAAAAACTCAGAGTACTATTGCTTTAGAGATTTGACTAGAGAAAAATAGAAGCTCTGACTATTAAAAAAGATTGTTTATTTTATCAAAATACTTATTTTTCTGATATTATTTGATTGGAAAGATAAATGAAAGAGTATCATTTGTCTTTATCTTGGACATTGGCTTATGAAACTTAATTGCACTTGTAATATTGGTATTTTTTGTGTGTTCATATAAGTTGTGAAGTTTGTATAGAATAGAGACGAGTTTTTGCTGTAGAATGGAAAGTACTGTGCTTCCATTCTTTAAAGCTTCTCTCTACCATTAGCTAATGTTTGGGTAGCAGCTATTTTGTCAAATGGAAGTGAAAGCTTAATAGAAGTGGCTTGTGTGCAGAAGTAAGTATGGGGTCAAAATATTCTGTTATGCATATTAAGATATGTGCTCTCATATTTTAACAAGTATGCGATGCAAAAACAGATGTTAAATTTTTACTAGGAATATCATATGAATTATGAGAATATTTTAATCATAACCGGAAATATGTTATTCTTACTTATTGCTGAATTTTTATGGTCAGATCAGGTTCAGCAGATGAAACATTTACTATTGTGTTCATGTAATGCTACGCAATGTCTTTGTGTTTTTCATTACGTTCCTTGTATTTCTTAAATTACTTATTTCCTTAATTTAATTACTATATATATATATATATATATATATATATATATATATATATATATATATATATATATATATATATATATATATATATATATATATATATATATATATATATATATATATATATATATATATATATATATATATATATATATATATATATATATATATATATATATATATATATATATATATATATATATATATATATATATATATATATATATATATATATATATATATATATATATATATATATATATATATATATATATATATATATATATATATATATATATATATATATATATATATATATATATATATATATATATATATATATATTATTTTTGTCTCAATTGTAATGAATCTTTTGTAGCTAAGATCAATGCCAAAACGTAAGCAGTATTACGTATATGTTATATTTATGCTAAAGGATGTAACCTCTGTTATGTTTGGTATATGTACAAAAAAATTTGACCATGTGCACTATTGATGAGGACCTTGAAAATGTTCTAGCATGTAGTCAGCCACCTCAAGTTTGTGTCCAGAAATAGCATAATCTATGGAAAGATCAGATTCTGTCGGATTTTTTTTTTTTTTTTTAGTATTCTATATTTTAGAATTAGTGTGTAACATCCTATAAAACAGCATATTTTATGGAACAAAAAAAGATCAGACTGACAGGTTTTTATTTTTCTGTGTTCATTCATATTTTCGCATTGTATGCTCTTCTGCAAGAGCATCATTTATGGAAAAACAATCAAACACTGTCATACATTTATTGTCAAGCATATTCTTATATTTTAGAAATATTGAGAGCATCATCTTTTATAAAAAAAAATCACTTTTTTTACTTATTCTTTGATATTTTAGAATTTTTAACTACCACTCTTCACATGCCCTCGTATTCCTCCTTTCAGTCAGTATTAAGGTAACACTGACTCAAGTTTAAGGTATTGTTTAAATTTAAATGATCTGTGTTTCTTTGATACATCGTGTAATAAGAGTGGAAAACTAAAATGGGCATAATATATTTCTCTCAGTTAAGTAGTTATGACACAATATGAAATATACCCATAAATAATAGATCTATATTATTTAATGTATCAGTTTATTTTTTAGCTTCATAGAAGGTCCATAATCCTCTCTTGTATGGTTGGTGGCCAAGTCAAAACACAGCCATTCTCCTTTGTATTACCCGGTACTAACACATGCATCTTCTCACAAATGTGTTACCATTCAATCTACTCTCTCTTGCTTTCACTTGTTTCACAACTCGCATTCAGAGTTCCAATTACTAGACCTCTGGTTGGAGTTTTATGTTACTGAACCATGTAAAAAATAATGAACAGCGCTTACCATCTGTATGTACTTAGAGTGAATGATTCTCCTGTTGGTAATACGTGTCTCTTTCTCTCTTAGAATCCATAAAAATATCTAGGACTCTATATCCATTGAGAGTAATGTCATGATTATTTTTTGACACTTATTGGATGTTGATTGTTTTGTGAGAGCAATCTTTAAAGCATTTGGCTTTATGTTCTAAAGTGTTTAAGGAAAATACAGTTCCACTCCAACATGAAAATTTTAAATTATATATATATATATATATATATATATATATATATATATATATATATATATATATATATATATATATATATATATATATATATATATATATATACAGTAATCCCTCGTTTATCGCGGGGGTTTGGTTCCGGGACCGGCCGCGATAGGTGAATTTCCGCGATGTAGGAACACCTTAAATTTTTTTTTTTTTTTTTTTTTTTTTTTTAAGATTATGACACCAGGACGAGCCAAAAATGATAAAATAAAACAGCCTTTTCAGGCTGTAAGGAGAAACAGAGATGGAGAGTGTAATGACCTGTCAGATGTGAAGGGATTATAAAAGATCTGTAATGAATATCCAGCTCTCTGCTGGGTTTTAATATACCTTTGCATTACTTTCATGATGTCTATTCCAAAAATTCTTCTTAGGTATTATTATTACTATTATTATTATTATTTTTAACAATTTTCCTTTGATGATGATTGTGGAGATTATTATTATTATTATTATTATTATTATTTATTATTATTATTAATATCATTATTATTATGACTTTGTAATTAAACCATTATTATTATTATTATTATTATTATTATTATTATTAATATCATTATTATTACGACTTTGTAATTAAACCATTATTTTTACAATAAATAATAAAGTTTTGGTTGAATGAACAAGAGTTAATTAAAGATTCTCTCTCTCTCTCTCTCTCTCTCTCTCTCTCTCTCTCTCTCTCTCTCTCTCTCTCTCTCTAACAATCTATTCTACCCAACCCCCCACACTCTCTTTGTCCCAGCCAACTAGGGAGGGGCACTGTACACAGTTATTAAAGTAAATAAACCAACATATGTACAAACAATGATGAGCTCTTAATAATAATAATGATAATAATCTCCACAATCATCATCAAAGGAAAATTATTTTTGCCAATAATAATAATAATGATAATAATAATAATAAGATCTAAGGAGAATTATTGGAATAGACATCATGAAAGTAATGCAGAGGTATATTAAAACCCAGCGGAGAGCTGGATATTCATTACACATCTTTTATAATCCCTTCACATCTGACAGGTCATTACACTCTCCATCTCTGTTTCTCTGTACAGCCTGATAAAGACTGTTTTATTTTATCATTTTTTGGCCCATCCTGGTGTCACAATAATTTTTTTTTTTTTTTTTTTTTTTTTTTTTTTTTTTTTTTTTTTTCAAAAAATAATCCGTGATACAGTGAATCCACGAGAGGTGAACCGCAAAATAGCGAGGGATTACTATATATATATATATATATATATATATATATATATATATATATATATATATATATATATATATATATATATATATATATATAAATTTTTTTTTTATCAGTCAATACTTTTTATTTTTACTCACCTTACCTTAATGTTGTTTTTCAAATGCTTTTATTATTCCTCTCAATTTTGGTAAAATGCTGTTGTAAAGTAGCATTCATGAATTATGTTTGCTAAAGGGGCCCTTTATTAATTTTCTATCTGTAACTTTAATTGTGTGGATTATGTATGAAAGAAAGGTCTTAAAAGAAGTTTAACAAGACAGACTTATCTTGGAGGCATAAAATATGTTTCTATATTTTCTATACCTATTTAGTTTATTTTACCGAAATCCAAGGCTGTTTTCATGAACTTTTCCAACCCTCAAATTTCTTCTTAAAATATTTCTACAAGTAATGAATATTTATCTATAGTCTTTATTATTGGATAATTGGGCAATGCCGTTTGAGCACTGACGTTTTGGCAGGGTTTTTTGGTGCCATCCATTTTCTAGAGATGGTTAAGTAGGGTCTTGGAAATATGAAACTTATCTTAGCACCAGCCAAATTGGTTGTTACCATACTGGCTATAGCACCAAAACTGCTGTACCAAAATGAACCAACCCTATGCTATTGGAGTTCGTGTTATAAATTGGTCCTAACTAAAAAAATTGTTGATTTGGAGCCACATTTCAGTTATCAAATGTAATGGATTTGTAAAATTTGTGATCATTATGACTGTCATAGCATTCCCAGATCTCTTTGAAAGCAAATCTTCTTTACTGAATATATTTAATGTGGTTTACTTATAAGAGCAGGTAGTTTTTAATATAATTATTGAAGAGAATGTATTATATATCATTTGTTGATGAATAGTTCACCTTTGCATATGCGAGTTTTCTTTGTACAAATGAAAATGAGATATATACAATGTATTAACCGTTATATGTCCTGTATACGTGAAGATTTAAAATACTGTAGCTGAAACATACTTTGTATGTGGTACCCATTAGTGTCAAAGATTTCGGATGACCCAAAGAATGTGGTGGTGGGTATTATGTTGACTCTTTATCTCCAAGGATCTAAAATAAGGGAAAGAGGTGAATAGATACTAGTATCGACATGGCCAAGTCCCTTTTAAAAGAGAGATTATGATTGGTGTATATGTATGTCTTATCTTTTCCTAATTATTATACACTTTATTTATTATGCTGTCCGTAATGGACATAAACATAGCTTATCCATTTTTATCTGATTACTTAATAAAGTACTTGCAAAAGACCTCAGATATTGTCCAAAATAACTATTAGAATATTTTATAGTTTTTGAGAGTGTATACTGTACTTCATTTTGTGATTGAGTTGCTTGAATAAAGTCGTGTAACAACTAACTTGAAATAGAGATTTGGCTATTTTCCACATGTAGTTGTCAAGATCTTATGTTCTGAATGATCCTGAAAATACTGGAATAACTTATATTAATTCATTTTAGAGTATGTGGTCTTTGAAATGTGTTTCAACATTCAGTTTTTCATCATGTCCCATAAACGAAATGTACAATACAGAATTGTTATGTTTACTAAGTTACTGTAGTATTGAAAATATATGGATGTAAAATTTATATTTTTTAATGCAGTAAATATCTCAGGTGTGTCAATTTTTCTCAATATTAATCAACTGCTTGTCACAAAGATGGCATTGCAAGTGTCAGCATTAATTCAAGTTCCTCTTATTTGCTTTATTATGTATTTTTGTTATTCTTGAAATGTCAGGACTTTGGTTAAAGTTGAAATCTTTTGTTTGTAAGGAGCGAAGTGCTTTGAGAAATAGAAGGATGGTGTCTATTGATCTTCCTCATTATTTTGTAGAACATATTCTTTTGTTATGGATTGAGCAGTGAAAGTGTTAATTTATTTACCGATATGTGTTGATGAATGTGTTAACTGATGGTTACAAATATCCTCATCATAGTTGTTTGTTGTACAGTATTTCTTCAACATTATTAGATTGCTTTACCACATACCTCCCTGTATTAATGATGACATTAAAGAAAAAATTTGTATGATAGAAGAGTATACCTTTTGTAACTAAATAATGTCGTAAATAATTAAAACGATCTTTTTCTTTCTAAGCAAATATGTTATGAAATGATTTGATATATTCCATGTATTCCTGATATATTTCTAAACTTATATAAGATTTACATCATAAGAGCATTTGAAATGAGCATAGAGCAGGTTGATTACTCAGAAATGAATTACAGACATTAATACTAAATTTATTGGATTAAGTACATTAAAAGAAGTAAATAGAAGATACTTTTTAGTTGTTGCAACAATATTTTAAATCCATGACAATCTCAGCAATGAGGAAAGGCTAATGGAATTCATCACTCGGAGCTAGATTTGTTTTTTATAATCTCCATTTGAAGTGATAAGGGGGGAGGATATCAAATTAAAATATAGCACTCAGTGATGACTTATACAGACTAATAAGATTATGAATCCTACAATATCATCCTTTATCTTGATCTCGTACATAACAAGTTTTCTTCCATAGAACTGCAAGCTCACGATCTTCCATAGAACTGCAAGCTCACAATCTTACGTTGTTTTACACTTAAATTCCTTGTACTGTAATCTGAATACAGAAATTTCCTATTTGCAAACTATTGATGGGTCTTCCAAACTCATTTTTTTATTGTAAACTTAATGCCCATTTTTTAAGAATTACTATAATAAGTACTATTTAGCACAACTTTGAAATTTATATCTTGTGTTCCTTTACTTTTTCTTGATTGCAGAGCTTCCCATTTTTTCTACTTCCTGTCGTGCCCTTCTTAAATATATAAACCCGTACTAATAGTGATCCACGCTGTTAAATTTGATATATGAAACAGTTTGTTATAAAGTGGAGAAGCATGCTATTTGTGGCTAGTAATGTGATAACGCGCTGGCTTCGCATTCACGAGGTCGGCAGATCGGTTTCCATCCAGGCCGAGAGTTAAGCTGTTTACTGGGAGTTTACTGCTGTGACTGGGCACCACAGTAGGGTTGGGGCTTCCCCTGGGTGACGTTCTGAGGAGCATCTTAGATGGATATTGGAACTGGAGCCTGGCAACCTGTTACCTTTACCTATATATATATATATATATATATATATATATATATATATATATATATATATATATATATATATATATATATATTATATATATATATATATATATATATATATATATATATATATATATATATATATATATATATATATATATATATATATATATATATATATATATATATATATATATATATATATATATATATATATATATATATATATATATATATATATATATATATATATATATATATACACGCCAACTAGTGAAAATTTTTATTTTTTGATTGCCAATGTAAAACATAAATAGGGTACAACCCATAATGAAGATTATATATATATATATATATATATATATATATATATATATATATATATATATATATATATATATATATATATATATATATATATATATATATATATATATGAACGTTAACTAGTGAAAATTTTTATTTTTTGATTGCCAATGTAAAACATAAATAGGGTACAACCCATAATGAAGATAATGTAGCATATTGCTCAGCAAGGCTATTATAAGTGGGAGGTTTAAATACAGGATTATTATAAACCTTTAAAATATTGAATTTGATTTATAGTATAGTATAGTTTGACATAAATAACAAAAGTCCTTTTAAAGGAACTGTTGTAAATTGAGACACCTAAGCTATGACTATGCATGGTGCTGAGATTTGAATTTTATATCTTATTTACTGCTTGCAACACGTAAACATGAGGTGAATATATATAGAAATTATTTTTTTTTAACATATGTTTTGAACATCTCACTTTATTTTTACAGGAGACACTGCCAAGAGTGAAAAAAACATCTTTTTCCATTGTTATAGGCATTGGCTTACTAGAACAAAGGATTTTAGTTAGGAAGAGGATGTAAGGGTTAAAATGGTAGGAATAAACCCTGCTGCCTCTTTTTTATGACTGTTCTCGAACTCATAGGATAAGTTCTTTGTTTAAAATGTTTTTAGTTATACTAGGGATTGGAGATAACAAAAAAATACTCTGCATATACTTTGTGTCATGGTAAGCAACCAATTGAGATTAGGGAACGAGAAGTAGAAGACCCTCCCTCTTTTTTTTCTTTTCTTTTTCACTGAATGATAGATATGAGGATGGACATCGTAGGCATATGCCTAGCTACCTCGAACATTACTTTTTTTTACTTCGTGCTACTGTCAGTGTGGTATTGACTCTTGTACTGGAAAGAGTATATCCCTGGCTCAAGAGTGAAAGAATAAGTCGCATATATTTCATGCTTGCTGTACGAGGAATTAAAAGGAATAGATGAGCTGGGAGATTGCCATGCCTCCTCCCTAATTGGGTTATTTTACTTCAAGACAACTAGGTGAAGATGTAAGGTATTGCTCTTCAGCTTTTGTATAAGAAGGTCCAGTGTATGAAAGTTTTTTTTTTTATCCCTGGGGTGTGGAGATAGGCAGCTACTGTACTTCCTTTCATCCTATTTGTTGCCAGAGCAACTGAAAGTTTATTACAAAGTGGAGAAGCATTTTAGGTGGAATAGGACGAAATTTATGTGTTCGTGAAATTTTATTAGAGTTATTGTTGCTTTGACTGGAAGAAATATTATAATCTTTATGAGTAAATATTATAATTATTACTGTTAACCAGCTGCTCATAATATCCAGAGAAACGTGTATATATCCAAGTACTTTAGAATACAATGCATGAAAGGAGAAGAGGGTCACTTACAACTCGAGAACAGTTATTGCTGGGACTAGTATAGTTTGAGGTTTTTAGCAACAATTCTTACAACAGAGGTGCAGATATGCATATAAAGCTATTTGTGAATATTCCTATTATAATATGGCTGCTCATACTATATACTGTAGATCGTTTCATTCACTCATACTTTTGTATGTTGATTGTCATGTTGCAACTCCTCCATCGTTAAAATATTTTATGTGAAATGTTTACCGATTGTGATCATCATATTTATGAATACATATACGATTTTTTTAGAAATAAAAAATACACCCACTATTACTTTTATTCTTGATGTTTATCCTTGGCTAGCCTATCATAACCTCGAACACTTTCCTGAATTTTTCCTCTAATTTAGCTGATCTTTTGTGTTTTTAAGCTAATAGCAACGATTTCTGTCTGTTATGACTGGTAATATGATAATAAGACGTCTTTATTTAGTTGGAGAGTAGAGTGAAATTGAGAGAAAAGTGAAGAAAATGGAAATTTGAGAGAGGAAGAGAGGTGCTAAAAGTAAGTGAACTGAATAAGAAAGAGAAAAACTGTGGATATAAAGCTAATCTGAGGAGTTTGTGGAATGTGGTGAAAGAGAACATGATATACAGACGTCTAGACAAACACATATCGACATATATCTCCCTGTATCATTCCCTTATTTCTGCCTTCTCCATGAACTTCTACTTTTTCTTCGTCTGAATGTTTTATAGCTGTCCCCGATGAAGGCACTTTTCTTGCCTGTCCTTGTAACACAGAAAGATGATTCGGTAAAAAAAAAAAAAGAATATTAGCAATAAAACTAGGCAAATGAATCTCTAAAATGTATGCCATACACAAGACTCAAGAAGACAGTGCAAAACGAGGGGGAAATGCAACTATGTTTGCTGCTGTAAAGGTGAGGAAGGGGGGATAGCTTACACGAGGGGAAGGAGAGGGGAAATAGAGAAGCAAGAGAGAAACTAACACTGGAGGCATATAAGAAGAGGATTCACAAGTGAGAAAAAATAGGGGCTACATGTGAGGTGGAGGGATATAGGAGGAGCTGCAGAGAAGTGGTGAAGCTCGCATCGGAGACGAGAGAGGAGGAAAATGAGAAGTTGAGGAGACAGTACTTAATATTGCAAAACTGATGATTATAGAGACAGTGTCAAAGAGGCGCCAACACGAAATTAAAGAATCCATTCTTTATCTTAGGACAAATGGAGAATCAGCCTTAATAAGCATCTTCTGTCATTTTAGATACATATGGAATTATGGCAATGGAAGGTTAACCAAACCTAACATAGGTTTAGTTAGCATAATCTGTGTTTTGCTACAATCCCAGATTAAGAGCCCAAAATAACATTAGGTACCTATTCTGGAGTTGATCTCACAAGGGTTATACCAGTTCAGTGATACTGGAAGTCAGACACCAACACCACCACCAATAGCAACAATAATCATAATAGTATATGAGAAAAACAGTGTGTATCTGATGTCATTTTAGGTGCTTAATCTGGGTTTCAGGCAAAAGCCAGATAAATCTAATCTAACTTAAGCTAATCTGTTAGGTTACGCGGCTCTTGTAGAAAAGAGTAACGCCAGAGTGCTCTAAGGTTATTCATATTTACAAGACAGATCACCTAAACTTACAATATACGGCGTTATTTTACCTAACGTGGATTTTGGGGGGTTTCTCATATCCTACAATACCCGATCAACCTCCCTTTGAATCATTCCCTGATTAGGCATCTAAAAATGACATCAGGTGTAATTCTTATTGGGTTGTATCTAATAGTGTCCCTACTATTTTAAAAAATCAAACTCTTCTACAATATTAGCATAATGGTTATAACCCCCACAGACAATACATACGGTATGAGAGAGTGAGAGAGAGTAATTGCTTCTACGAAGATTTTCAGGATAGTAACAATGGCATCCGGATGGATGGGATGGGATAGGAGGGGAAAAAAGGGGGAGGGGATTAAGGATGTAAGGGAATTGGATGGAAAAGCACGAAAATTAAATATAGCAAGAGACAAAAAAGAGAGGGGCAGACCCTCGTGCTAAGTTTTGATCTGGAATTCAGATTCTGAATTGTGTTATGGCATCTCGAAAGCGCATAATATAAAGAAGGTGAGATATGAAAGAAGGAGCTTCGTACCGACATGGGAAGAACTGAGATATTGGATTTTGGAGAGGAGAGAAAGAACAGGACACGGGCTAAGACGTCCAATAAAATTATAGGAGTACTTGTGACAGGGTGAACGACGAGAAAAGGGTAAGCGCTAGAACTAGAAGAATAGGAGAAGTCACATATGAGATAAAGTAGGTCCTATATGGTCCTACAAGTAGGACGTACGCGTAAATAATCAATATAAAAGGAAAGGAGGCGACATTAATATATATATATATATATATATATATATATATATATATATATATATATATATATATATATATATATATATATATATATATATATATATATATATATATATATATATATATATATATATATATATATATATATAGGTGGTTAGCAATGGAGAAGTAACTGGGGAGTCGTCAGAAGTGGGGGTAAGCTAACCTTAAACTATCGGTGATTGTATTTTATTCACGCATTGCGTCAACACATAGATAGAGTACAAGCTAGGCTACCTTGTAACCATTCTTGTATAATATTCGTACACCATTTCATTTTTCCTGTCGTAGTCGCCGTGGCTCAGTCGGTAGCGTCTCCGACTCTGAGGCGTCAGGTCGAGGGTTCGCGCCCCGTCACGGTCTGAGGTTAGCAAAGGCATGCACTCAGCGTAAGGATTACATCTGCCAAAACAAGTCCTTCGCAAGAAGGCAACCGTCCTAGCCCTTGGTTGATAAGGGAGTCCGTGACGTAAAACCGGAACAGTATTTCATTTTTCCTGTAATTCAAACTACACATGAAAATTTAGTAATAAGCTAGTTTATATTCGAGTTACTATTAGACAATAAGAATTAGAACTTCATTTCTGACATACCTACTAACAAATATCTGTCCTACACACTGTTGAAACCGCATAATGAAATTACTATGCTTTTGTATATAAACAAAATTATGGTGTTATTAAGTTACTAAAATGGATAATCTGATAATTAAGTAGGGCCATTTCGTGGTCTCAAAACATGATGTCAAAGGATTGTCGAGCAAAATCTCCATTGTTATTTTTCTGAGGGAACTGTGCTTATTAATCGAGTGCGAGAGAGGGGTAAGAAGTGGTGGTGTTCCTTTGCGAAGACTCAAGTCCACAGAAATAGCTGATGGACTTTTCAGTGTTCCATATATATATATATATATATATATATATATATATATATATATATATATATATATATATATATATATATATATATATATATATATATATATATATGATCTAGATTCGGTTTTACGTCTCGAGCTCCCTTTTCTACTAAGGGCTAGGACGGATGTCGTCTTGCGAAGGAGTGTATGCCCTTACTAGCCTCAGTCCGTGACGGGGCGCGAACCCTCGACCTGCCGATACAGAGTTGCGGACGCTACCATTTAGCCACGGAGACATATATATATATATATATATATATATATATATATATATATATATATATATATATATATATATATATATATATGGGTCATGGCTAATGCACAACCTTCAGCATATGTCATTTAATAAACTTGATAAAGAGAAAGGAGGTTTCAATAACAACCATGATAGAAGTGAGACCGGAGCTACAACTGCTAAAGTGTCAATGGGTCTGGAGATATCGATTGACAGTGAGCAAAAGATATTTATGAGTTTTCATGGTAAAAATAAAAAAATAAAGGGAGAATGAGGGATTCCAGCAGTGAAGATAACAGTGTAGGTTCTGTTGATAACCCAAGGAAGAAATCTGCAGGCGAGTGTCTCCCTACAAACAAGGACAGAGTGGTTGGTGATTGATACCTTTGTAAACAAGCAGTTTGATGATGACAACAATTCAAGGAGGCGGGGGCTTTACTTTCCAAAAAACAGTAATATGGATTTTCATAAGGTAAAATAGACTGTGAGACTATCGAAACGTTATAAAGAGTTTGAAGTACTGTTTAAAGAAGGTAAAAATATTTCTTTTATTACAGTTAACAATGATGATGCAGTTTTGTTTTTAACTGAAGGTTTTGAAGATGTAGTAATGGAAAAACCTTTTGATTCATTTGGGGATTGTGGTAAGCTTATCATGTTTGATTATCTTACTTACCTTGATGCAGAGGCTGTGTTGGCCGATGGTAGATATATATGGGTTAAGAGACGCGAATTTAAATATAATGGGGTAAAAATGCCACAGCTTCTGTTGATAGCACTTATGAAGGGATAAGTTTTCTTGTTAGTTGCTGTTTATAATGAGTCTCCTGTTTTATGCTATTAGTGTTGCAAGTGGGGTCACATGGCTTGGAAATGTCATAATGAATATCGTTGTCGCTTTTGCAGTAAAAGGCATGACTCAAAGGTATGTGGAGATAGGACTAAGGCAAAGGAAAAAATTATCCCTAAATGCTGTAATTGTGGAGGTACTCATAATACTAATGCATGGCTGTGTCCCAAATGGTCAAAAGCTGAACTGAGCGTTCAAGAGGTCTGGCTAATGATATGAAGGGCAAAGATTAATCTGTAAATTGCAATGTTGCAGGGATATCAAACTCAGATAATGTGTGGGAAAAACGTATGGAAGTACGTAATCAAGCATCACAGGAAGGTGTAAACAGTGGTGGAACAGATGTTTATTGCCTGTTAGAGTTACGTAAGGATATAGATGAGCTTAAACAAGCAGTATCAGATATCAAAAGTGCTTGATGAATATTGTGCCACAAACCATTACTGCTGAAAAGGATAGACTATAAATGAGAATGAAAATTCGTTAGAAATTGGATCACGCAATACAAATTTTGATATTGGTTTAGAAGAAAGTAGGCCCGAACAAAACATTGCAAATAATAATGATTACCCCACTGTTAGTGAGAAATCTTTGAATAATAGTGTTTAATAATTTGACTAGCATTCTTGACTCAGTGTTAGAATTTATGGAAAATCCAAGTGAGTACGTTAAAATTAATGTATTGGTTTCAGTGAAAAATACGAAGGAAAAATTGCATTGTAATGGATCATAATTTTTGTGTAGTCTCTTGGAATATCAATAGTTTGCAAAAAGGTTAACAGATCCTCATGCTTATGTTCATGCTAGCAATGTTGATGTTATAGCTTTGCAAGAGGTTGGAACAAGTGAAATATCTTTGCACTTCCGAGGTTATCTGAGTTTTGAACTACCAGCAGATGTGACTGAAAATTGTAGAGGTTTAACAATATTTGTTAGGGAGAGCATCTGCATCATATTCTTTCAGCTCGTAAAATAAATGGTACTGAGTATTTGTGTGTTAGTATTACACTTAGAAATACTGTCCTGACCATTATCTATGTATATGTTCATGGTAATTCATTAAATATAGATGATCTGCCTGACCTTGTTTTTGCTGATGAATGTCTATTAGTAGGAGATTTGAATGCTAGGCACAGAAATCTAGGTAGTATTGGCTCTCAGAATCACAATGGAATTATCCTACAAAATTTTTAGCTGCTATTGAAGATGCCAAAGTCTCAGGAGCTGGTGAACCTACACATGTCAAAGGGGGGAGGCTTGATTATGCCATTATTTTTAATATGCTGGATGTACAAGCATATTTGAGAGTTGTAGATACACTTTTAAGTGACCATTTTGCAATTGAAGTGAAATTGAGTGTTGATAAAATATGTTTTATTAGTAATAGGAAGAGGTATTCAATAAAAGATGGGTAACATTATGATTTTATTGAAAAGGTTAGTGAGTGGTATAAAGATTATAAAAAACTTGAAATGAAAAATGAAAACAAATTCTATGAAGATTTGTTACATGTAATTGATAGTACTGTATTTTGAATAAGCTTAGGAAAACTAATAAGTATAACACAAAAACCAAACCAGGTATTATAATGACAAGGTGGTAAAGGGATGGAAAAAATTATTGAAAAAATGTCATACAAAAGTTAAAGTCATTTGTTAACCGCCGAGATTTTAATATGTTTTTATAAAAAAAATTAATTTTGCTCTTAATCGTGAGAAAGGATGTTTCTCAACCTTTTTACGTTCAACAAAATAATGGATATTTTCAGTAAGTTTACAATGTAAATATACATCAGTCCATCTGTCGCAATGGCTAGTCTTTCGAATGACATTATTTGAACAATAAGCTTTGAAATAATGGTAAAACTTTTAACCTATCGGCATACAAGTTATCAGTCCTAACATGGTAGTTATCCCTAATTGATACACAATTATAATGCAGAAAGTTGCATTAATACTGTTTTATGGATCGCACGAACATTTTCATGTTTTATTTTTAATTAGTCCCAATTCGAATAGGGGTGGACAGACGGTTCCCGGGGTGTTAAGGTAAAATGTCCTTCCTGAAGCCTCGTCGTGGGACCGAACCCACGTTAATTAGGCTCATCACTTCCCAACTCGTCTGCATTGAGAATAACAACTTTATTTTCAATGTAGAATGAAAATCTATTTAATGTGTTAATCATAGTGTATAGTGTTTAAGTAAAGAGAAGGGGCAGCTTCATATTTTCAGATTAAGGGAAAAAAAATCCCCTAAATGGGAGTTTCATTTCATACTTTTTTTTTATTTTTTGTTTTAATTTATCTCTGTGAAAATTACGGGATGTACAGCCGGCGTTTCAAATTTATTGACATTGAATCCCAACTTTTGTAACTTATAAACAATGACTGACGACAGTCTTGAACTAAATTTGTTAATAAAAATGAACAGATTATTAACCAAAGCTTAAAGTATGATCTCAAAATAAAATACCGAATAAAGATTACAATGCATCCTAATAAATGACACCGAACTACCTGTAATCCAGAATAATATTTTTTTTTTTAGCAAAGTATTTGCCTATGCATACAATAATTAATTACTGACATAATCATTTATATACTTCCAATACATCAAGGACAATTTTACATATTATCTCAAGGGCAAAGTTAGAAAAAATATCCTCCATACTGAGAGATAGGGCTTAGTCCCCAACCAAACGGGGATAGTTAGTTGTAAAAAAAAGTTTATGGGCGTGTCCGTTCGTGTGGGAGCATTGCATCTGCACCCATTTCTGGCTAACAGGTCTCTGGGCACGCAATTCGACGAATATATACACGGTAAAACTGTGGATAATGTTGCGTGTACAGGAGGACATGATTGGACAAAAAGTTATCAACTCGCATCTTGTATTCTATCATAATTCACACGTCCCTTTTTATGAATGACAATGTGAAGGGTAAGTTCTCATGCATCAAGGTGTTAGTTCTGGTGTGTGTGTGTGTGTGTGTGTGTGTGTGTTTGCGCATTTGCGTGCTGTCGTCTTATAAGAGAATTGCCGTCCAGAAAGGGGTGGAAACTACTAGCACACATACACGCGCGCGCGCGCGCGAAGTTTGAGTGATTAAACATACATTAGGAATTATTGACATAGCCCACTACAGTAAATGCCTTTGTTTACATTGCAATTTGAAATAAAATAGTCTTCTCCGCCAGCATATAAAACCCAATAAAATGTTGACACAATCTATTATAAAAAATCTATTATAAACATTAGGTTAGGTAAGTTTAACTTACGCCTCCCTTAGCAAATACGTTGATAATTGACATTATTATTATTATTATCATCATTAGTTTAGATGTATTTTTCAATGCTCTGTACTTCCATTTCACTCTCTGAGTTGTGAAACTAAACATTGACCCAATGTTACCTCTTTTTAAGCCACTTATACGAGTATTTGAAAACTCGAGCAATAAAATCAATTTCTCTCTCTCTCTCTCTCTCTCTCTCTCTCTCTCTCTCTCTCTCTCTCTCTCTCTCTCTCTCTCTCTCTTATTATTATTATTATTATTATTATTATTATTATTATTATTATTATTATTATTATTATTATTATTATTATTATAATAAATGAAAGTGCACATTACAAAGAAGTAGGAGTGTGTATATATTAAAAGGGTTCATTGTTATTTCACGTCTCGTCAAAATCCAGACCACCATGCAAATATTATTTCCTCCAGGGATGTATACTTAATACGTGGTAATTCTAAAAAAATAAATAAATAAATAAACGTAAAATTTAATTTGTTTCCATATTCTTCATGATCCCACAGTTATTTTCGCTCAACAAATGAATACACAAAAGGCTACACGTTAAAGTTTCGAAATAGAAAAATAAATATCCAAACACTATATCTATAAAAGGAAAAAAATTGTCTTCTATCTGCGATTTGCTAAAACAGTAATATACATAAGTGCCCAGATGAGTAAATAATTACGATATGACTATTCCAACCACCCAGCTGACTGTAGTCACGTTAGGATTAAGGTAGGTGTAGGTGAGGGTTAGTAAGAGAGATGAAAATTTAGAAGAGTTCAAGATACACGACCATTCGCCATGACAGCTTGTTCAGTATTACCTTTTTTTTTTTCTTTCTTTCTTTTAGGATGGGATAGGATAGGAGGGGAAAAAGGGGGAGGGAATCAAGGATACAAGGGAATCGGAGGGAAAAGCACAAAAATTAAATAAAGCAAGAGAAAAAAAAAGAGGGGCAGAGCCTCGTGCTAAGTTTTCATCTGAAATTCAGATTCTCTATTAGACAGTATTACCTGACATTACCTTGGCTCTTTACTTAACTCAGATGACGTCATTTAAGCCGTCATTAAACAAGAAATTCTCTCTCTCTCTCTCTCTCTCTCTCTCTCTCTCTCTCTCTCTCTCTCTCTCTCTCTCTCTCTCTCTCTCTCTCTCTCTCTCTCTCTCTCTCTCTCTCTCTCTCTCTCTCTCTCTTAATTTTTATTCATTTTAAGTAAAATTTATGAAGAAAAAAAAATATAAACACAGTTTCTACATGAAAGAGTGGAACATCCATTTTTCTACTTCATTGCGAAGAGACTTTTTGGTGTGTTGTTTTTGTTATCTAATATGGCATAAATAACACTAATTTCCATAATGATAACTTGGAAGTATTAATTAAAACGAATCTGGTAAAGATTTCGAGTCAACCATTTTATTAGCTATTTTTCTAATATCTATAATAAATAAAGAATTCTTTGATCACTGAAGACATAAAATATTAATAAATATATAGTAACATTAAATATTTTCTTTATATAATTTACAGTAATAAATAGGAATAGGAATAATAACAACAAAAATATTAATAATAATAATAATAATAATAATAATAATAATAATAATAATAATGGTGTATAAATTAATATGTAAACTATATGGGAATTTCTTGTCCGAATTAAAATATACAGACAATCGGTCTCATTACATTTAAACAGTTTAAAAAAACTGGATTCTAAGAAGATTTCCTAATATTATATAACAGAAAATTAATATTATATATATATATATATATATATATATATATATATATATATATATATATATATATATATATATATATATATATATATATATATATGTGTGTGTGTGTGTGTGTGTGTGTGTGTGTGTGTGTGAGATTACCTAATTGTGATTACCTAATTGTGTTTACGGGAAAGAGCCCAAAGCTCGTATCTTCCCGTCTCCTGATCGGTTCCATTTTATACTTTGTGATACTTATCATACCTGTCCTTAAAACTATGGATTGAGATAGCATTAACTACCTCCTCGCTTAGCCAATTCCAATTATTAACTACTCTTACACTGAAAAAGTATTTCCTTACATCCTGCAAAGAAGTTTTCTTACGAAGCTTCAAACTATGACCTCGAGTTCTAGAGCCAGCCATATCAAAATATCGATCCCTATCCACTCTATCATAACCATGAAGGAATTTAAAGACTGTCACCATATCCCCCCTCACTCTTCTGTGTGTGTGTGTGTGTGTGTGTGAAAGAATAACACTGAACTGTTACCATGCTGCTTAAAATGGTGGGAAAAGGTCCGTTAAAGACTACAACGTGATAATTATTTATGATGCTTATTAACATCGTCACCAAATCTGGTCACCTTCTCAAAGTACTTCGAAAAGGCCACCAGATTAGGTCACGAAATTAATAAGCATCATTAATATTTTCATGTTATTTTCTTTAATGGCAATTTCTTACTATCTATCTATCTATCTATCTATCTATCTATCTATCTATATATATATATATATATATATATATATATATATATATATATATATATATATATAATATATGTGTGTGTGTATGTATGTATGTATCCTTCATCGTCAGTTTTTGTCGGCGTTTCGCCAAAGTAAGCAGACTTACTAGCTGCTTTTTGCGTGTTTGGAATGTACAGACGATCACAGGACAGTCAGAAGTGCGAAGTAAGATGTAACAATTAAACTTAGCAAGTGTACCTCTTCCTGTATTTTTCTTTAAACATTGTTAAAATATTCACTGCAGTATTGCTAAAACATAAATAATCCCAAAATGAAAATGAAAAGGGAGTGAATTATGAGTGAGTTCTTGCAAATCCCCGAGTACCATCGGGGCCCTTAGGATCACGCAATACCCCAAACTGATGTTTCTGGTTTGACCGACGGAATAAAGACGGAGAGGAAGGCGTAGATATGCTGTTCCCCATGGGTCTTCGGTAATGAGATCTTGGAGAGGACTGTGGCGTCAAGTGGGGATGTCCCTGGCGCCAGGAAAGAGCTCCGCCATTTCCTCTTCTTTCTCCACTAGCACCGACGTCCTCACCCTCGGATCCACTCGATTCTCTACGAGAACTCCGTTGTCTCGACCCATTCCCTCTGAGGCGAAGGCGAAGTTCTTCAGGGGACACTCCATTCTCGAATTTCGATCTTCCCTTTGGTGCAGCTGTAGGTACTGGGGAATTCCTGCTTGACCGTGCCGAAGGACGTTCACTTTTACGGGAACGTTTTAAGACGTGTAAAGTCATAGGAGGATTACTGAGTTCTTGAAGTGCTTTGGCAGCTCCCCAAACGTCTTCGTATTCGACAACAGCACTGATGGTTGTGGCTACCTCCGGCAGTCGGGTCAATAGAGACTGTAACTCGGGGGGAACACCTCCTCCTGGTTTTGGACGGATAACCTGTAAGGATGCCACCCCGCCATAGGCTCCAAAGAGAGTGGCGAGGCCGCCCATAGTAGCGTGTTTGTGAGGTACGTTAATAGCCACCAAAGCTCTAGAAGCAGGGGCATCGTATAGGAGTGAGGGTGGCAAAGGACTGAGACGTCTCACTTTGGTTCCTTCCTCATTGACTTGCAATAGGGAAGATTCTTTTAAGACCAACGAAAGAACACGCCAATCCCTGGATATTTTCTTGATTTTCTTGTATCCTGAGAGAAGTTTCAGAGAAACGTAACCATCTCGATGCCTTTTCACGTGTTTCAAAAGGAACAAGTCATTAGCTAGACCTTCATCGCTGAGGTAATCTTCCAGTTGCTTCACAAGGGAAGCTTTCAGTTCAGGTGTGATAGACTGCACGTCCACTTCTTGGCTAGAGTCACATCCTTCGCTGGTGCAGTCAGACCCAACGTCTGTAGAGGTAACAGACTCTACACCCAAGACACTAAGGAGATAAGGTGAGTGAAGTTGATCAGACAAGTCTGCGTCGTAATCCTCACCGTCAATATCTTCTTCATCCTTCCCAGTTGGATGAACAATAACAATATGTGGACCTCCTCCCTCACTCTCAGTAGATGTAACGGAATTATTTCGCCACAGATCGTCTCTACGATAGGGAGTAAAACTTTCTTCAGTATCGGCATCAGACATTACCTCGAGCTTCTTTCCCGGCCTCCCGGTAGGGCTCCTGCAAGATTTGACAAAAGCGATGATAGGGCTTTTAAGAACGCTTTGATGTCCGTGGTAAACGCGAGGTTGCCAGACTTGAACTGGCTTAGCTACTTGCGTGGACATAGCTTCAGAGCACGAAGCCAAAGAAAAGATGAATGATCCTCTTTCTAAGCTCAATATATCGATTTGGCTTATTCTTGTCACTCACTTTCCTTTTCTTTTTTGTCTGGCTCTTGAGATCTATAAATAAGGTTCAAGAAAGGTTAGTTTTTGTGGGTCAACGGGAAAGAAGTTGCAATCTGCCAATCAGACTCAAATACTTGGTATAGGGTCAGACCTCAGCTTCTCTTGTTCTAGACATTAACACAGATCTTTTAATATATATACCTCCTTGTTATCTGTTTTATGATGTGATGTAACAATATCAAGAGGAAGTGACATCACAAACCCACTGCTCATAATAAATTCGGTCACAAGTACAATATGTGAGTCAGGGTACAGATAAACACCTGCAACAGTATAAAAAATTCCCAGGACCTCGTCTTCTGAAACCATTCCATATGATAAAATATTAATGAGA
Organism: Halocaridina rubra; assembly: GCA_037179515.1. Classification (NCBI taxonomy): domain Eukaryota; kingdom Metazoa; phylum Arthropoda; class Malacostraca; order Decapoda; family Atyidae; genus Halocaridina; species Halocaridina rubra. The sequence goes on along the minus strand of JAXCGZ010018869.1, from coordinate 361,018 downwards.
AAATAATTAAATGAATAATAAGTAAGAGAACAAGCTGGAAAATAGATAAATCTATTTCCTTTGACGAATATGAATGATGTATGTGTACATGTAATGACCTAAGTGTGCTTACGGGAAAGAGCCCTTTGCTCGTAACTTCCTGTCTCTTGGTCGGTTCCATTTTTGTACTTAGTGATACTTATCATATACTTGTCCTTAAACTATGGATGTATGTATGTACAGTATGCATTTATGCATGGACGTTTAATATCTACCTGGCCACTTAAAAACATGCAGTACATATGCTTACCTGCCTAAATGTATCATATATGCAAACTCATCTGCAATAATAATAATAATAATAATAATAATAATAATAATAATAATAATAATAATAATAATAATATTATTATTATTATTAGTATTATTATTATTATTATTATTATTATTATTATTATTATTATTATTATTATTATTATTATTATTATTATTATTATTATTATTATATTGTTTTGCTAAATACCAAGAATGCATATCTAGACGATGGGAAATTATAATCAATGTTATTTCCCGTTAAAACGGATAAAAGAATACATACATACATGCATACATACATACATACATGCATACATACATACATACATACATACATACATACACATTACATTAATGTTCATACACTATGTAGCTGCTTTAACTTATTCACAAAAATAAATGCATTTCCTGTCTAAAATTAAATATTATTTTACAGAAAAGTTTCAAAATTATAGGAAGCCTTATAGTTATAAATCCAAGGTAACTTGGGAGGCATCTGCAATTATTATTATTATTATTATTATTATTATTATTATTATTATTATTATTATTATTATTATTAGCATTATCATTATTATTATTATTATTATTATTATTTTTTATTATTATTATTATTATTATTATTATTATTATTATTATTATTATTATTATTATTATTATTAAAGAAAAAATAAACATCTATATCTAACATTCTCTCTCTCTCTCTCTCTCTCTCTCTCTCTCTCTCTCTCTCTCTCTCTCTCTCTCTCTCTCTCTCTCTCTCTCTCCTCTCTCTCTGTATTAAATCCAGGTTAAGGCCAAAGTGTGTTCAAGTTCTGGCGATTGTGAAGGTTACTATTTATAAAATGAAAAGAATATATAAGCATGAACCCTAAAACTAAGATTTTTGTTATCACTATTATTATTATTATTATTATTATTATTATTATTATTATTATTATTATTATTATTATTATTATTATTATTATTATTATTATTATTATTATTATATTATTATTATTATTATTATTATTATTTTTTTATTATTATTATTATTATTATTATTATTATTATTATTATTATTATTATTATTATTATTATTATTATTATTATTATTATTATTATTATTATTATTATTAAACAAATTTAATGCAATTACGCACTTTAAATGCTATATAATAACCTCCCTTATTGGTCAGAAATCGAATCTGCGAAATCTTGACTTGAATAACACAGCTTAGTCCTTAACACCACAGAAGTTGTAAAAAGAGAGAGAATTGGGGTATCTTGAAATACAAACTTAAAGTGCTTCAATTAAAAAGGGATTCGTTAGGTGACAGACCCACGTACGAGTCCAATGCGGGACGTTAGGATGGGTTTTCAACCTTACTTTTCAAGCTCTTAGTTGTCTGTGTCCATCTTCATAATGGGGATTAATAATGACACAAAAGAAATTAAAAAAGAAAAAGAAAAGAAAGTTAAAAATAATAAAGATTCGGCCTCAAATTCCAAATACCCGTCAAGCAGATACATCAAGCCCTTTAATGTGTGTTATACTGGGGATACACTGTACATATCTCCAGAATTATTCTGTTTATTACTTTTCTGTAGTTTAGAACTCACTTCAGCCACATGCTTCCTCTCCATAATGACCAAAAATAAACCACTGATTCAGTCCTTGACAAATTCTCTATACCTTAGAATTTATTTGTTGGACTAAAACCTTAAAAAATAAAAAGAATGCTTGTAAGTCATAGTATAATAATAATAATAATAATAATAATAATAATAATAATAATAATAATAATAATAATAATAAAAATAATAATAATAATAATAATAATAATAATAATAATAATAATAATAATAATAATAATAATAATAATAATAATAATAATAATAATAATAATAATAATCTGTTTATATACAAAAACCATAAACCTCCTTATGAAGGGGGGTGACTGAGTCAAAGCAAAATCACTTGCCTCTACGGGAGGATTGTACGAGGAAGGATATGCCCAGTTCCTTCGCTTCGCCCCACTTAGCTGAATTTTACGACATGTTGGGAACACCGAAGAGGGTTTCTTGGCTTTCTCAGGGGAAATGATAATAATAATAATAATAATAATGTTCCTGTTTTACGTCACGGACTCCCTTTTCTACTAAGAGGTAGGACGGTTGCCTTCTTGCGAAGAACTTGTTTTGGCTTATGTAGTCGTTACCCTGAGTGCATGCCCTTGCTAACCTCAACCGTAACGGGGCTCGAACCCTCGACCTGATGCCTCAAAGTCGCGGATGCTACCGCTTGAGCCACGATGACTACTGCTACTACAATAATAATAATAATAATAATAATAATAATAATAATAATAATAATAATAATTTTCCGGTTTTTACGTCACGGACTCCCTTTTCAACCAAGGGTAGGACGGTTGCCTTCTTGGGAAGGACTTATTTTGGCAGATGTAATTGTTACCCTGAGTGCATGCCCTTGCTAACCTCAGACCGTGACGGGGCGCGAAACCTCGAACTGACGGAGTAGAAGCAAACTTTTTTCTGGGGTTTCATATCTTTTGGGCGTAGCATTTTTACCAATACATTAAAAAATACATTGATTCAATTTTTCCCACTCCCTATTCAGGTAATTAGCATTACTTAAGATAACTGAAGTATGGCATGCATAATAGTGAATTATTCCCAAAGTTTTTGGCATTACAGACCCCTCTAAGTTCTCCCTAGCTGTTAATAAGCTACTAGCACTAGTTCTGCTAATTTATATTGACTATTGATATTTTTTTCTTATTTAATAATGAAAATCTAAAATATGAAGACAATAACATATTGATTTTCTTAACCTGGATCAAGTAAATATAATCTCCGTCAAATGAAAAACAAGAGACTGTCTTTTTCTGACCATTAAAGGGCTAGGTTAAGTTGGGTTGATATATAATTGTAATGCCTTTAACAGTTAAACAGATGAACGGGACTATGTTGATATGTTAGTCCAGTAAATGTATTCCTATTCATTTTACGCAAACTTATATTCAAATAATACTTTTTTTATAGGTTACAAGGGCTAAATGTACTTTAATAATATAACAATAAATATATACAATCAGAGATTATTTTTGTGGACTACATCATTAAGGATAACACCTGAGTATGATTCCTACCAACACACTTCTGTTGGAGTGAGATTCCTACAGAACTTACAACAACAACACAAGTATCTCTATTAATTACGAAAAATAATATAATAACTAAGTTATAGAAAAAAATACCTAACTAAACCTAACCTTATTGGGGCAATAAACAAAAAAATAAATGTAAATATTGAGTATAAAAATATAGAGAAATAAGGTTATTATAAAAATAAAATGAATAAAGACATGCTATAATATAAGAGGCAGGCATCACACTTCCTTGGCAAAGCTTTAATTTCCTTAACAATGCTCTTAGGTCACAACACTAATAATGGAGTCAATAAAATATGGAGAATTTTACAACCTCAAAAATAAATGTGTAGATTAATGGCACATATAACCTTCAGTTTGAGAATACTCTGATTATTCTATATGCAAAATTTCTCACCACTCTTAAGGTAATTACAGTTAATTGCTACATAGCCTAATAAAAGACCAGCCGCAGAAACCCGGTCACACGAGATACTCCAATGTGGGTCTTTCAGTTACTTATCAACAGTATTACCAGATACCCATTACTCAAAACACCGTCAAATATCTTGCATATTTATCATGTTTTCCCAAAAATTACATGACAACACTGAAGAAGTTCCTGTAGCCAACAATATTTCGTAAATAACGTGACTAGAGTGTAAGAAGTGGTCACATATGGAGTTTGTCCTTTTGAACTGGACCCTGAATTTTTTTTTTTTATCATTATTATTATATGGGATACAATGACTTGTTATTTTGTATTATTATTATTATTATTATTATTATTATTATTATTATTATTATTATTATTATTATTATTATTATTATTATTGTTGTTATTATTGTTATTGTTATTATTATTATTATTATTATTATTATTATTATTATTATTATTATTATTATTATTATTATTATTATGTCGTATAGTTCTCTATATTAAACTTATAGCGTGCAAGGTGATATGAGATATGTACATACTGTTTAACATTTAGTTTATTTAGTTATACTCTTATTCTACACCTCAATGCTCCCCGCCCCCTTAAGGTAAAATCAAAAACCTTATTTGTGCCCTGTGCAATGGCTAACTGTTCGACTTTCTCGCTGCTTCTGACTTTCTTGACCACCAAGATGGCGGGGTGTGGTATGCTTGGACAGCCTCACCCAATATGCTTCCAGAGAAAAGGGGGTTACCGCTCATTACGTGTAGTGTTAGGGGCGTGGCTATAAGAAGGCCAATCGGACAAAAGGAGGGCCTATATGTGTATTTTCACAGATGCATGTGGATAAATGCTATCTCAATCCATAGTTTTAAGGACAGGTATGATAAGTATCACTAAGTATAAAATGGAACTGATCAGGAGGCGGGAAGATACGAGTTTTGGGCTCTCTCCCGTAAACACAATTAGGTAATCACAATTAGGTAATATGCACATGTAGATATTGCTCTTCGGCTTTCTTGGGAACGACCCAAAACTGTGTGACATTTCTGACCTCAATCGGCAATTGGCACAGAGGTGTGAGAGGCCTATGGGTTGAACCATAGATCTCTTGTCATCTCTCTGTAAACACACATCTTGCCCAGAAAACCACACTGGAAATATCAGTCACGCCACTTGAGTACCCCTGACACCGCGTGTGCTAAGTTCTGTTACACTTCTTAATTAAATTTTCCTTACGACAGTTATTATTATTATTATTATTATTATTATTATTATTATTATTATTATTATTATTATTATTATTATTATTCCATTCTCTCCTGTACAGGCATTGGAAGGACTGTCCAATGATTCTAATACAGGTGTCGGTAAGCTGTTCAAGATACACTAATGACAACAGGACCTCCATTTCATCCATTAAATCTACGGAACAATCCCACTACACCGGTACTGAGGAGATCAGCTCTTTTGCCGAGACAGTTCGACAGTAATAAAAAGAATAAATATATTAAAGTAGTCCATATTTGTCAATTGTTTACAACAATAATGGAATTTTGTATTTATTTTAATTTTACAAAGTTGGACGCTGTAAATGTCTTTGGTACAGTTATTTGTTTTCAAAACAGTACTCAGCTGGGGAGGTTTGCTGTTCACGCATGCAACTATATTATTATTATTATTATTATTATTTTTATTATTATTATTATTATTATTATTATTATTATTATTATTATTATTATTATTATTATTATTATAATAATAATAATAATAATAATAATAATAATAATAATAATAATAATAAAAATAATAATAATAATAATGAAAATAAAAATATTGTAGTTGCAGTTGCTTTAGTAGTAGTGGTAGTAATAGTAGTAGTAGCTATAATTACTTTCAAGACCCGAGTACAAAAGTGGTCTCTTCTTTATATTATCCTCAATGGTTGTCTCCTCTTCTTGAGTGCCTTGCGACTCCAGTGCTCTATTTTTCATAAATCAGAATATATCAATATGCATCCCTTGTAAGAGGGTGGCAAAAGCAAAGCACACCGAGCTAAAGTGAGTCACACTGCATTCCGTAATAGCATAATAATAATAATAATAATAATAATAATAATAATAATAATAATAATAATAATAATAATCCGTTACTTTTCCTTGAATAACGACGATGAGTGTTGGAAATTCTCGTGCATTTGGTGAGGTCATTTCTCGATATCATTTCACAACCTCAAGTGTATTATAAAAAAAAAAAATAATAAATATATATATAGATAAAAATACAGAAAATATTGTCATTTTCCTGAGAGATTATAAAGAATGGTTTTTCCCGTTTCTACTGCGTCTGTTTTGAATCTGAGGAATGAGTCAAGTGTGTATTTCAAATAATTTTATTGTGTCTAGAAAAGCCCTAATAATTTCGCAAATATAAAAAAAAATATTTATTTTCTTCTACTATGCTCTAACCCATTGCTAGTCACTGCTATATAGAATAGGTGATATATTTTTTTTTTTAACGTATCTGATATCTAATTTAACCATATATAAATATCAAAGGCAACGTTCATTGCATTAGCTATAACATCTCATATTATTTATGTGTTCTGGCCTTTTAACTGCTGTCGTCATGGCATAATATTTTTGTCTTCTTCTAAGGAAGAACTTGGTGGCGCACTGTGTGCACAGTGTGACACCTGTCTCCTTTATATAAACTCCTATCTATAAGCATAAAAAGCTGCTTAATTTGCGCGAGTGTCTCCTAAAGCAGACAAATATAGTTCTGCCATCAACATGAGAGCTAGCACGAGTAACCCATGGCTCTAGGAAGTAAAGATGCAACCAGATATCTGAACATAACATGCTAAAAATGCAATCATTAAATATGTCAAACCATTAACATATATACACTGCATGAACAACTTCATGGCTTTATCTGAAACAATTTACAGGAGAAAAAACTTTGTACAACTAGGATAGGGGAAACCACGAGCAATGCTCTTTTTTTTTTTTTTTTTTTTTTTAATGAAAAATAGGCGAGTATCCCTAAGGTGTTAAGAGGAGTGATCGAGGTAAGTTACATTCTGGTGAATGTGTGTGCTTTGACTCGTACACCCTCTTATGAGGGGTGTTGCTGCTGTTGTGTATGTATGTATGTATATGTGTGTGTACATATTGATGTAGACTCAGTCTTTGAAGCTGATTTTGCTTTACAAGGATCTTACATCTCCGTTACATGAACTTGCTCATGTATTATAATTAGGAATGAACGCAAAGGTCTGGCCACAAGCTCACAATTGGAACCCAGGGTTTGCAGCAATCAGTAAAAGTAGCAAGCAAGCAAGGAAACAAAACAAGTTTTAATACCACTGCATTTTCCACTATGAGAAGTAAGGATACCCGTATAACCCCCCCCCCCCCGGAAAAAAAAAGAATATTCTTCCATGGAGAGCATGGCGATGAGCAATGTAAAGGATTTCAAAATAAGTAAAAATACCCAAAAGAATGTGTTTGGACGATACCATTAGGAAATGCATTGGGGAAAAAAGGGAAGTGTAAATGAGAAAAATGTACAAACAAGTATACAGAAGTAATAAGATGTGAATATTCTGTAGAATCACTAATATATTGAGAAAAGAACGGGATATCATTCATGGGAGAACAGAAAAAATGTGGGAAAAGATGAACGCTCATGTGAAATTGAAAATTGATGGGGGATATTGTACATAGAAAGAGGATCAAAGCAAAAGAACATGGAAAAGCAGAGAGTGGAGTGCTTACCATATTACTATATCAAGCTATTAAAAATATTCGAAACTCGAGAACACTTCTGGGATATAATATTTCATATCTTTAGTACATTCCTTTCTTGTTTTTCGAGTAATTCCATACATGTTTGTGAAGGATAATACATAAATTGCAACATATACAATTACATAATACAGTAATCCAAACGTAATCACACTAAACCTCAGCAGGATTATTTCTATTCAAACCATAATTGCTAGGTTACCATCAAGAATAAGGAAGATAACGATGTATTTTATCATAAATCCATAGAGCAGGAAACAATATGTATTCCATCCTAACAGTAAAACCCAGCCGAAGAGCATAAATATAGTGAGAGCTGTCTACTCTTACTAATCTTATCCGCATCTTACTATCTATGGAGTGATTTTCACTAATTTCCTGAGTCCACTGCATAATGGAGTACCTTCCAATATGCGACTTAGCTTGTTCCTCTTAAACGAGTTTCTGTAGTATATAATGTAAGGAGGATCACAGTCGAAAAGTTATCACTCATTTAACACCTACATTTAAATTAACATTTATTTTCACATGCTGCTAAACACGAACCCAAGTGGTAAGATATACTTGTTCATTTATTATTATATTATCCCTGGTGGCGATGGGAGGAAAAATACCATGCTTATACTTCCTGCGTGTCATATACCCTTATTCTGCAACTGTGGCCACCCTCTTATTAGTAAAAGCAAGTGTGAACAAACTACTTAACTTTTTATTAGACCAGAAATGAAAAGCAGGATACCATATCTCTTTATGAAAAGTCACTTAATATTATGAAAGTTCTTTGCGATTTTATGCGTCACTATTAATCCCCTTGATGAGGGTGGAAACAGACAGGTTGGAGTTGGGGAATTATGGCAGAATGCCCTAGGGGGGAGTTCAACTGCAGGTCTGTCACTAGCCTCAGCGCTATCGAGCACTCCATTTCATAGCATGAAAGTAAAATGGACAAATATGAATCTTATACTGTCCTAGTTTACCAATGTAATACACTACTTAGCCAAGATTGGTTTATAAAGGTGCGTCATGAAGATTAAGAAGAATTATGGCACACTGATGTGTTATAAGAGCTAAATCCCTCTTCCTTTAACCCTTAGATTTAAAATCATACTAGTAAACTAAAATAAAATAAGCACATTACCATATGTGATAACATTAATTTTTACCCCGACCAGGACCTGAACCTGGGACTTATAATCACTAAGGCAGGGCACTACCAATTACACCACAGAAGGTCTAAAAGGACAACAGACCTTACAGCTTATATCCGCTATACTAGGAATGAATGCATGCTATCTGAATGCCACTATATTCATATTACAGTTTCCCCCAACCTCACTCGTGGTTTCGTTTTCGCAATTCAACTCTCAATCTCATTCAGGACTAACGATAATCAAATTAGCACAAAACCACATGTGAAAACATTAATTATTTTTACCCTGACTGGGACTTATAATTACTAAGCTAAAGCACTACCAACTACACCACAGAAGGCCTAAAAGGGAAACAAACCTTACAGCTTATACCTGCTGTACTAGGAATGAATGCTTTCTATCTAAATGCCAATGTGTTCATGTTACAGTTTCCCCCAACCTCACTCGTGGTTTTGTTTTCGCAGTTAATTCTCCCTGTCGTATTTGAGACCAACAATAATCAAATAAGCACATTACTATATGTGAAAACACGAATAATTTTTACCTCAACTGGGACTTGAACCTGGGACTTATAATTACTAAGCCAAGACGCTACCAACTACACCACAGAAGATCGAAAAGGAAAATAGACCTTACAGCTTTTATCTGCTATACTAGGAATGAATGCATTTTATCTGAATGCCACTATGTTCATAATACAGTTTCCCCCAACCTCATTCGTGGTTTCATTTTCGCATTTAATTCAACTCCCAATCTTAGTCGGGACCAACGATAATCAAACAAGCACATTACCACATGTGAAAACATGAATCATTTTTACCCCGACTGGGACTTAAACATGAACTTATAATTACTAAGCCAAGGCGCTACCAACTACACTGAAGGTCTAAAAGGGAAACAGACCTTTCAGCTTATATCTGCTATACTAGGAATGAACGCATTCTATCTGAATGCCACTATGTTCATATTACACTTTGCCCTAACCTTACTCGTGGCTTCATTTTCACTTTTAATTCAACTCTCAATCTCATTCCGGACCACCAATAATCAAATAAGGACATTACCACATGTGAAAACAAAAATAAGTTTTACCCCGACCGGAACTTGAACCTGGGACTTATAATTACTAAGCTAAGGCACTACCAAGTACACCACAGAAGGTCTAAAAGGGAATCAGACTTTACAGCTTATATCTGCTAAACTAGGAATGAACGCATTCTATCTGAATGCCACTACGTTCATATTACAGTTTACCAAACCTCACTCGTGGTTTTGTTTTCGGGTTTAATTCAACTCCCAATCTCACATGTGAAAACATGAATCATTTTTACCCCGACTGGAACTTGAACCTGGGACTTCTAATTACTAAGCCAAGGCGCTACCAAGTACACCACAGGTCTAAAAGGGAAACAGACCTTACAGCTTATATCTGCTAATCTAGGAATGAACGCATTCTATCTGAATGCTACTATGTAAGGTCTGTTTCCCTTTTAAACTTTCTGTGGTGTACTTGGCAGCGCCTTGGCTTAGTAATTAAAAGACCCAGGTTCAAGTCCCGGTCGGGGTAAAAAGGATTCACAGCTTCACATATAGTAATGTGCTGATTTGATTATCGTTGGTCCCAAATGAGATTGGGATTTGAATTAAATGCGAAAACAACACCACGAGTGAGATTGGGGGAAACTGTATTATGAACATAGTGGCATTCAGATAGAATGTGTTAATTTCTAGTATAGCAGATATGAGCTGTAAGGTCTGTTTTCCTTTTAGACCTTCTATGGTGTAGTTGGTAGTGCCTTACTAGTAAACTAATTTCTTCAATAACTGCACAATCATTTACAATTCCAAATGGAAGGAAGAGGCAGTATTCTCAAAAAAAAAATATATATACATATTGCAATAAGCTTATGCAGAGATGATCACCTCTACAGCAAGCAGGGATATAAGTAAGGAATAAAAAAAAAGCATTGAATTTTTACAAAAATGTGTATTCAATTAATAAAGTTCAAAATACATCATTAAATAAAATTACACTTGTGCACTGGTCAAACAACTGCAGTACATGAAAATAAGAAAGCTATCAAGGGCATGTTAAATATGTACCAACACCACCCGTTATCGTTTCAGGTCAAATACAGTGTTAATATAAGGGCACAGCATGCAGAGGGACAAAGCTCAAAGACTGAATATGTTATAAGTTTAATGTATCACCCCAAACAACTGGAAATATACTAAAATTATTATCTATCTGTGATTTCTTCCTTTAAGTCTGCTTTTGGCTATCGCCTTATACTGAGCATGTTCCCTTATCTTATATTACACTGTATGAACACTGGCTTCAAATTTTACAGTTTCATTGACCTACACCAACAATTATGTTCCCATTTTTTACAAGAATATCTAGAACTCACTCAGTCTCAAATATCGGATACATCCATATTTTTCTCTTAAACACACACCAATTAAAATTACAGTTGCTTGTGCCATGATTATTATAAGCAACTTAACTTACTTCAAATATTGCATTTTCGAAATAAGTACACCCTCTGCCAAGGAGAAAGGAAGATTGCGTCTGTAGAACATTTTTGTCAGATGAAGTTATAACTTACAGTATACAGATAAGTCCTTAAATTTTTACATAATACAAGAAAACTCCATTTTCATTGCACAAAATACATTTTTCATATTTCGTGAGTGGTTGTTACAATCTTAAAGTACAGAAAAGCTAGCTCATCCTTCATCATCCATATTGAAGCATTGTACTACGATTCCTAGTACAGTATATATGAACATCCACTGGTAATATAAAGACTTCATGAGCCTCTTACCATTTTCACTGCAATTGACATTAAGAAAATAATCTATATATCAATAGTGAGATTGTCACAATGGGAAACATAATGGCTGGCATAGGATTGCAGAAATACTTCACAAATTGAAAAAAATTAGCTTGTGTAAATACATCTTTGAATTCACTCAATTACTACCTCTATAGAACTAAATGAGGAATGATTATTTGATATGAAACTATAAGAATGCATTATTTCTTAAATATCTTTACCAAAGTTTACTTTATAATACAAATTAAGGCATTTTTTTTTGTTAGAGAAGAGTATCATAGGAAGTTTAATCAGAAAATGACTCCATACATGATACAACATGGTCTCGGTAAAGGTACTTAGAGCACTACCTTCTTTCACCAGAAAATTAAACAGCACTTTGTTGCACATGACATAGCAGCGTATCAACTCCATACAACCTCCTAAACTGCAATTTTGTTATACACAGAAATGCCAATTCAAGAAAAGAAGTGGATACTCATAGCAGTCCATTCTCAACATGAGAAAATATTATCTGCCTTCGTAATTTTCTATTAAAGTATTCAATCACCACCAACATACACAATTCAAGGCATTGTCTCAACTACACTCAAAACATTTTCTAATATAAAAATGCTTATAACTTATAATTCTTCTTTAGGGAATTCATCTAAATCATCTAATTCAACATCAGAAAGGTCAATATCTTCTTCCTCAGGTAGAGCACCATCCTTACCATCCCAAGGCTCTACTTCCGAAATGGAAGGAATTTGAGCACCACGGACCGGGGCTGTTCGACCTCTGCCGTAAGAAATGTCACGCAAAAACTCGTTAATACCGTCTTCACTGAATGATCCCTTTAGAAGGGCAAACTGCATTTTTTTGGCATTCAAAGCAGCAAGGGCAGGGTACCCGAATCCTCCTATATCAAGTGCTTGTTCTAATTTACTCTGGGCCATAGCTTCAGACCATACCCAACCCCACATCTTCCCCTTATATTTGTCACCTAACCGCGTGAGCATGCCGATATAGTTGTTGCGACAATCACTCTGACAATCCAGGATGTAAGGAAGAACAGAAATAATGCATATCTGATGCTTCTTACAGGCTTCTTCAAGGACGTTATCACTCGTAAGTTGAATGATCTCTGGAGATTCTATATTAGCTGCAGCTTTGTCATTTGCCCAGGTAACAATATCAGAAGCAGTTCGACCTCCATCATAATCTTCAACATCTCCTTTGTTGAAAAATTTAATCGTTGGGTATCCTTGAACACCATATCGGCTAGCCACTACCTGATGCACAGTAGCATCTAAAGCTCCAAGTTTAACTTTGCCCTTCAGTTCTGTGGCTGCCTTCTGCCAGTGAGGAGCTAAATTCTTGCAGTGTCCACACCAAGGAGCAAAGAATTCTACTAACCATAAGTCATCAGACTTAAGAACAAGTTTCTCAAAGTTGCTGTCTGTAAGCTCAATAACATCATCAGGACTCCCACTTCCAGAGCTGCCTCCACTACCACCACCTCCTCTCTTGCCTGACAACTGAGCATTAACCATTTCTTTTGCAGCCCTTAAAGCAGCATCAACTAGACCCTGGGCTGAACGTTGTCCATTAAATTCATCTGGCTTGTTTTTGTTTAAGCCAAATATTTTTATCGTCGGGAAACCCTGAACACCATACTGTCCACCAAGACTTCTATGTTCATCAGCATTTACGGCCCCAACTTTGACCACACCTTTCAATGCCTGTGCAGCCTTCTGATATTCTGGAACCAACTGCTGGCAATGACCACACCATGGTGCATAAAACTCTACAATCCACACCGAATCACTGTTCAAGACTTCCCTTTGGAAGTTTGATGGGGTAAGGTCGATCACGCCACTAGAAGAAGAGTACAGTGCAGTTGCTCCACCAAGTAGAACAGCAAAGATCACTGTAATGAGAGAAGGAAAATTAATTATTTTGAAATTATCAAAGTTATGCATAAGCTTCAATACTCATCTCCAATACAAGAGAAAGTAGAGATTCAGATATTTCCTAGCAATTGTTACTCTGACCCCTTTTCTTATTCATGAAATGACTTATGATGAACTTCACATCATTCAAAACAAGCCAAATTTCAAGTCACTTACCAGCTACCACTCAAAAAATTATTATGCTACTTACAGCATACCTGAATTTACAAATTAATTTGCAACAGATTAGACTTTCTATCCATATTCAAGGACAGAACTTCCACATAACATTAGGACAAGACATATGAGGTATATGATTATTCCCCGGTACACCTACTGTTGATCTATTATAAAAATAATACTAAAGTTTCAAGCAGAATGTTCAAAGGCAATATTTGCTGAAACCCTCTATGGTCAAACATGCTTCTCACAAAAAATTCACACCCTGCATTACACAACCAATCTATCGTTCTGTTTTGAAGGTGATTTCAATATTAGTACCAACGTAAATTTCCATAATCAACATTTTCACACCTGCCTAAGCCATTCACAGAAGTGTATATTTTATAACCAGTATTTATAGTTCATACTGATTGCCAAGGCCATTAAGCTGAATATATAATATTTTCATCTTAATGCCATGGCCATTAAGCTGAACTTCTGACAAATTTCCATCTTAATAACGTGGCCTTTAAGCTGAACATATGACAAATTTTCATTGTAATGCCATGGCCATTAAACAAAATGTCTGACCAATTTCTATTACTCTCCTAGTTGAACAGGGTCACATAAACGCTCTAGAATTAAAACACGCAGCTTTTACAAGGAACCTTAAGAGTTTTTTCTATAAAATGTTAATCCATTACTATACAAGTGTATCTATTACATAAAAGTGAGTGCAATAGTAAAAGCATACTGTAATTGGTTAGTATCATCTTATCTATCTAGCTACTGTCATTTTATCCTAGTTTTGAAGTCTGTAGTACGTCAAAATACTTCTTGCCTTTCCCTCTCCTGCCACCAATTAACATACTAGATCACTGTTCAACAGTTTATATATTTAAGCCGTAAGCAACTACGGTCACCAAGGACCTTCTAATTTTGTATTTTAACATAACATGCATAGTAACAAAAATTAAAGAAAAAATAAGTTTACATTTACAGTGATACGATTACATTAAAGCCACAGAAATCATATCATAAAGCTAACAAAGGCTTGATATCCTCTACATAAGAACTTCCACTTCAATAAAAACTATCAAGAGCCAGTATACATCTACAACTTCTACTTCCGTAAGTGGACTAAAATTCACCCCTTGTAGTCAGTCTGTAAAGAATTATTCAAGGTACCGTAATTAAAACATACATCAAACTAACACATTTACAAGCCCAGTCAATTCCCTTTATTCACTCGAACTCGAAAAAGAAGTACGATAATTCTTTTTATGAATGAATTTTATGATAAGCATTGATAAAACTATCAATGGGGAACTAATAAAATTCATCAGTTTCTCGTAATTTAAGACATATTTTACAACCTGCAAACCTCTTTTCCATATACTGTATTTAAAAATACCAAAAGAAATTGAGAGCTTTTATCTTCCCTTATCATGACATAATTGCAAATGCAGTATACAGTTTGCCATAGCCATGGTATTCTAAAGTAACTAGATAAATCAATTTAACGATAATATGTTTATGCAAACCATAGCACTAATATTTGTTGTCAGATGGGTAGTTCATGTAAATTTTATGAATATTATTCCAAACATAAATAATCATTACCCTTTTAACAGTTAATTATTCTTTCCTTTTCTTTTACGATAATTTACTTTAAAAAATTATTTCAGTGTACTGTACGTATCGGATATTACTGTATTAAGCAAAAAAATTTTTATTGTATCAAAAAAGATGTCATATACAGAAGCTCCTTGACTTACAAACATCCAGAGATACAAACATGTCAAAAGTGCAGTGCTTTTGATGTCCATTATTATGCAGTCATCTATGGATCGTTCCAATGTTACAAGAAACGTGTAAACTTGCATCATGTGTCTTTAGAATAAAAAAATAAAAGTATTATGTTCTAACAACTTTATTATGCTACGTATAATGTTTGTACACCCAATACAGTGCTGTACTGTACATAAAAAATATCAACATAGAAACAATACAGGATACAAACGGCCATTCAGAATGTAACTCGTTCGTAAGTTGGAGGGCAACTGTATACCAAAAACTTAATATACCATATTAATATAATTTTTTAATGCTCACCTAGAAGAGAAAATAGAATTAAAATCCTAATTACTACAGAATACTTGCATCTTTTTATACAAAATATATAAAGAAAGGTAACATCCAAACAATACACAAAATATAATTAGCATTTCTAGTGATATAGGATTACATACATGCTGCTGCTGCTAAGGAAGTAAGGTTTAAAGTCTCTGTATCTGGAGAGAAAATCTTTCCATCTCTCTTGCAAGAATGCACAAGGGGGTTCTCAATCTACACTGTCCTCGAGTTACGATGTTACAACACATCCCAGAAATAATTTTGCTTGTTTTTGGATAATATTTGACCAGTATTATGTCACCCAAGCATAAAGTAGATTCTTCTAATGGGAGTGCTTTGAAGAAATGGAAAGCCATCACATTGGAAATTAAATTCGAGCTAGTGAATGTATGAAAAAGGGAGAAACTTTACTAGCGCATTACCATAGGTGGCTATTTAGGGATGTTCCGACTTACACTGAAATTCGGGTTACATCACATTTCAGGAACAGAACTCTGACGTAAGTCGAGGACCCCCTGATACTCAGAAATAAATATAGTAACAACAGTAAAACTTGTATCATAGATATAAGGGTTTTCATACAGACTAGGATAAATGAATGTCAAAAAGCTACACTTTACATTCCAGATATGTAAAAATGCATGTAAAGAAATAATTAACAGTTATCCTTATCAACAAATTAAATTAGTTTTCAAAAGAAAAGCAAAATTACGTATAATACCATTATAATATATTATGGCACGGGGGATGTGAAATACTGGTTCTTCATACAGAATAAAGAGCCAAAATCTTTAGGAACCACCAACATCCAATTGCAATACCAAGGGAAAAATGGAAGTCTGCCAACAATTACAAAACACTAATTTGCCACCTAACGGTACAATATTATGCTTACATTAAGAATAACGAATGATGTAGAAAGTGTTTTTCGTTATAGTGTCTTCCCACCTGGTATCGTTTTTTGTAAGAATTTAAGTGAAAATATTAAGTTGACTAAAGGATGAATTTGGTCTGGAACATTCTTAATGTCAGAATGATTCAAATGCAAGCCAGAGGTAGCTGGTCAGGTGTGAATTGTGGCTGATGTGGGTTTGCTCTCTTTACTGAATAATAATGACTAAATATATGATTTTGTAAGCATTACCACACTTTGTTTATTAATCTCAAAAGGAAGCCTTTTAAGCGGGAAGAAAAATAAATAATATCAGGTTTTAACTTGCAAATACTTTAAATACTATTTTTACTTTAGGCATTATTATATGATAAGAGATTTAACTAACCTCAATCCCATACCCCACCCTACCAGCTGCCTCTAAAAGGCTTCCGGCCTTTTACTGTTGAAGCTTTTACCAGTAAGTCTATAAATCTGTTGATAGCCAAGATAAGTAAATTTTTAGAAGGGATTCTTCTCTTACAATAAGAAAACTGCATTTTTATGATAGCTTTCGTTGTGAAATAAAACGAATCTGAACTTCATTTCTGGCGCAAAAAACATTTTTGGTGCGTCCTAATCTAAACAAACCCAACCTATCCTAGGGGAACGCATATAACCTAACAGGGGGCTTCACCCCTGGACCCCGTTAGAATTATATTTTCCCTAACCGGGGGCTATGCCTACAGCACCCCCCTTGGGAGAACAATGTTTTTTGCGCCAGTAATGGAGTTCAGATTCGTTTATTTCACAACGAAAATTATCAGAAAAATTAAGTTTTATTACTGTAAGAGAATAATCCCCTCTGCTGAAATAATACGCCAAGATATACCTACTGTAGATGCGGTTACATAAATTATTTTAATGCAGCTTTTATTGGCAGATATAATCCACAAATAATTATAAATCAAGGATCTCTATAGATAATTTTTTTACAATTCTTTATAACCTATTGGTACCATAAGTATTATATATTAATCTAGCATACAATCTGGCGATTTTGCTACTTAAAAGTTATAGCAAAATATAGTTAAGGTATATGATTACCTTCACAGCCCTGTTTAAGGAAACATATTCTCAGGAATCTATTATATTAGGTTAGATATGGCTAAGTTACTTTAGCTTACACCCGTTTAAATGAAAATGTGGTTTTTACTTATGTA
Source organism: Halocaridina rubra (assembly GCA_037179515.1). Classification (NCBI taxonomy): domain Eukaryota; kingdom Metazoa; phylum Arthropoda; class Malacostraca; order Decapoda; family Atyidae; genus Halocaridina; species Halocaridina rubra. Next base: position 343,006 of record JAXCGZ010018869.1, on the reverse strand, counting down.
TAAGATATTTCAAAGCATGTTTCCATTTTTTTGGAAGTGTGAAAGTAAACATTCCATGCCTGTCTATGTCACCATCTCCAAGGTTACGATGAATATACAATGACATATTCTACATGTAACTATGCTAGATAGAGAGAATACGCATCTCACCTGCAAATTCCCTCATTTTGACAAAATCTCTGTCGGTCAGTATGTTGATTTCCTTATTAACAGATGGAGATCAGCTTTGAATACACGACCTCCACCTCTTTTAACACACGTACTAGGAATGTACACCTTCTGGGTCGGCCAATGTGTTAATTTCTCTTCTAGAATTGACAGACGAAGTTAGCTTTTGCTTCTCAAGAGTACAATCTCTACCTCTTCAACCCTCCTAGTATTAAAAAGATGGAATAAGTCAGGCTTTGATATCACGAAGGGCACAGTCTCCTCCTCTTCTACCAAGGTGCTTTCCTCAAATGATACGCAGTGGGGGCAGGGCGAGCCAAGGAAGAGAGGAATTCTTTTTATTCCCCAACACCTACAATCCTCCTCCACCTTTTCTCCCGGTCTTGCGTTGTCTGCCACTTGGCTGTAAACAAACTAGGTATACACGTTCGAATTCATTTTCGTTTTGTAAAATGTGGTCAATATTCCTCATTAATCGAGAGTAATTTTTATTAAATAAGTAGTGTATTTATCTAAATAAAGGAAATATCATATTTGGATATATATACGTCTTGAAATTGCTTGTCTTATTTTGTTTTATTTAGTTTCACTCTTCGACCAAGTAGGTTTCGGATTCAGACACTGGTCGTGGACGAGTATGATTGGGCCAAGTATTCATATACCCATGGCGGGGGGTTTAAAGTAAAATGTTCCCATAACCTTTTCAACTACTACTACTACTACTACTACTACTACTACTACTACTACACTCTACTCTACTACTACTACTTATTACTTATTATTATTATTATTATTATTATTATTATTATTATTGATTAATACTACTACTACTACTACTACTACTACCACCAATAATAATAATAATAATAATAATAATAATAATAATAATAATAATAATAATAATAATAATAATAATAATAACAGGCTTTCGGCAAATGGAAAACTGTATATGCTTTTTCAGTGACATTTCTGAGAAGCCTAAAAAAAAACAAAATAGTTTCGATTCAATTTGAGTATCCTAGTCATATCGCTTTATTACTTTTATTTCCCTGAAGTAAGCCACTGGGAGCCAATCACCACAAGTCGGTACTGGTCCTAAGCATGGCTAAAGGGAGAAGAAATGATATCCGGAAATAAATCACTGAGTCAGCCAAACGCTAGCCTCCTAGAGACTAGAAAAAAGAAGCAGCCCTATTATATAAAATCTGAAAGAGCTACGTAAACGGTATAAGAAAATGAGCTTGCAAGTATAGATAGACTTCATAATGCCATCTACTTGTCGAGAATTGCTTCTTTATCTATAGCAGTATTATTTTTTTTATCATAATAATTCAGTCAGTATGACTATATAACCTGTACCGCCAGATCTCTTATTCTTTATCTGCACGTCTCTCTCTCTCTCTCTCTCTCTCTCTCTCTCTCTCTCTCTCTCTCTCCCTCTCTCTCTATCTATCTATCTATCTATCTATATATCGATCGATCGATCAATCTATCTCTCTATCTGCTCCTGAAATGTATTTTCTGTCTTTTTTCTGTGCAATTCATTCAACTTAATACTTAATTTTGCCTCTTTATTTTTCTTTCCATTCCATAATAACCTTTTAGTTTAATGAGATAATAAATAACTATAGTATTATCACATTATCTCTAATTCTTGTATACACATGCTGTGACATGAGAGTCAATGCATAGTCTGCTGTCACCATGAAGGGATATCAAAATAACTAATAAATATATATATATAAATAAACAAATAAATAGATAAAAACTCAGTCTGCTATCCTTTAAATTATGTGGTGAATGAAGCTAATCTATATGAACACCACTGCATTCGAGTCGCTTTGCAAGACCTAATGCTGGCGTCACGCATAGCCAAAATTCCCGACCCGACTCTTAAAACCGTCTAAAGACGGAATCCTCCCGGCAGCAATGACGTCATTACGATAATCGGGTGTAATTTTTCGTCCGCGTACGACGGAATCCTAACGGTCCTACATAGTTTAAAAAAATCGAGGGGGTCCTGAACCGTCGTGGAGGGCCTACGATAATTGGCTGCTGCACCCAATAATCTCCGTGATTCGGAAGACCAAATCAGTCGTAGAAGACTGCGTACGATGGGTAAGATCGATCTTCTTGATAGTACGCGGGCGTAGGAGAAGGTGTACGCCCGCGTACGATCCAGAGGATTGATGCTACCCGGCGTACGCGATCCTCCGGGTCTGGAACCGTTAAAAATTTAAAAATTCTCTTATACGTCTGGCAGCGCAGTACGAAAAGACAGCGCGAGCATGCGTGGTCTCATTTCTGACAACCCAGTCCTGGGCGTTCAGTTTTCCTGCTCCGCTTGCCACATTTCTTATTGTTTTAGCATGATATTCTCATATGTAATTTTTTCAGTACACTCATATTATTACATGGGGATATGTCTTGCCATACTTGTGTATTTATATATTTTTGTACAGTATATATTTTTGTATCTTAAAAATTATTATTTTCTGTTCATTTCCTGTTTATTACTTATATCATCATTTTACTATAATATATATTTATATATGACCATTAATATTGGTCATGCAATAAAGCATATATTTCCCATATAATATTGTGAAATCAATATATCAAAATATGAATTAATCAAATCCATAAATGTGTCAAATAAAATATATGAAATACATTAACATACATGGCCAACATATATTTACGTACATATATAAGTAGCTGAAGTGCCAAATATATAAATCAGGGTTATACTTTCACAAATATCCCATAATATATATATATATATATATATATATATATATATATATATATATATATATATATATATATATATATATATATATATATATATATATATATATATATATATATATATATATATATATATATATATATATATATATATATATATATAATATATATATATATATATATATATATATATATATATATATATATATATATATATATATATATATATATATATATATATATATATATATATATATATATATATATATATATATATATATATATATATATATATATATATATATATATATATATATATATATATATATATATATATATATATATATATATATATATATATATATATATATATATATATATATATATATTTTCCATATATTTATTGTTCACTAGGATCAATTCTAACATAATTAAAGTTACAAACGTCGTCCTTTAAACCATTCTCTCTTGCCACAATACCCTTCCTTCGGGGGAATTACAGTATTCCTCCCGACTGCATAGAACCCCCTACGAACGTGTACTTTCCCCTACAATGGGTCGGGAGCGTCGGGAGCATGGTCGGCCCAATCGTAACGGTCAAAAATTTAAATTTCTCGTTTTATATGATGAGACTTACGTTTGCGTACGATCAGTCGTACGCTAAATTATGCGTCCAAACTACTCCGTACGATTGCAATTACGATCCATAGGACTACTTACGCGGACGTACGATACACTTCCGACAGGCACAGGAATGCACCTGTCGGCTAAAAAATCTGCTGGGTCTCCAAGGATTGAGCGAAAATTCCGTCGGAACGCAGTCTTAAGAGTCGGGTCGGGAGTTTTGGCTATGTGTGACGCCAGCATAAAATAAAAAGGGTTTGACCAAGACGAGATTTGACCAGTGCTAAAGAAGCAGTGTCGTTTCGTTGTTCGCTGCATTCCTGAACAATGTAGGAAACGAGCTTATGCTCCCAGATAAAATGCATGTTTGAGATGACTATCTTGATCTCTAGATCAGTCTAATCATCGCCACTAGAATCTCACACAACATTATCTCTCATCCACCCTGGCGCCCATCCCTCTCACTGCAATCATCATAGTAGTACTTCACTGTCTTCTTCTATCTCACTTTCTTCACTATTCACCACCCACAGCAGATCCAAGATGTGTCACTGCATTCAGTTGATAGAAATGTTATTCTGGGAATGCACATCTGCCACATTCCCTCTTCTCCACTAAGGTGCATTTACCATCAGAAGGCTTCATCCAAGCCTCATCTCCCAATTGTAGTAATAACCCCTTCCTCATCCTTCGCAACAACCATTGGCACTGTACTAGGATGTTACCACTCATGCTAAAATACCGCTCTTGGAGAGTGTTTTCTCATCTTGTCCCGACCTAGGTTATGTATTATACCAAAATACTTCTGCAGGTGTTACAAGAGCCATTTCTGCCATTGCCTACTTGGTCTGATGGTGTCTTCCCACAATCCCATTTCCAAGATTTCGATAAGCTGCTCTAAAGAAAGGATGTATACTCCATCTCTCCAACATGTCCTTAACAGCCTGTGACTGAAAAGAAGTGCTGTTATCCATCAATACCTCATCAACTGGGCCCCTTTCTGGAAAGACCTCATTCTAAACGGTCACAGTCTCCTCCCTGTCTCTGTCCTCAACTCTCTCCAGATTGAGAATCGACCAGGACCACAATCTACCATAGATAAGCATCTCCCTTGCCGATAATGAGTCACACCACTCATTCTCCACTCTAATTTCCCCCGTCTTATGTGATCTTGGAGTAGGATCTATTGATTGATGCCTAGCTCAACACTGTAGCTGAAGCAGTTCTAATCTCAACCTCTCTCAAGTCCCACTTCAGAGTTAAATTAACTCCTTTCAACACAGCATCCATCTCTGACACATTAATGTGACTGTAGTCATCTTTCTTCCTCAGCATATCATGCCAACTTTAAATCCTGGGTTGAAAAACAAAATGAAAGGCAAAGTAAAGGAGTGTGTAATATATGGTGGATTGATTGATATTGTCTCAGATGGCACAAACAGTGAAAAATTTCTAATTGACTATGGTGAACTAGTAGCTAAATTAGAAGAGAAAATCAATAATATTACAATTTCCACATGTGAACTTATTCCACCCGCATCCGAACATGAAGAAAAAGTACACATTTACAATGGACAATTGCACGAGCGGTGACTTAATGGGATATATCTCTTGCATTTATATCTATAAACATGAGCCATTTTCCCTTATAAGGGGAGATGCTGAGTCAAAGGCAAAATACTCTTGACTCTTTGGGAAGAGAAAATACAGAGAAGGGAATTCCCAGTCCTCTCGCTCTCCCCCATTTAGTCGATTTTTACGACACTCAGGGAAACACGGAGAAAGTATTCTAGCCCCCATTACATAACCATCTATTTTTCTGAGTAGGAACAAGGGATATGGATCACAGCTACTTAGGAGAAAATTCCAGTAACCCTACCCTCACAAGTGCAAGTGCCGTCTTACTCCTTGATGCCATAGCAAACAGTACGCTTAATTTTGTAACTGAAAACTGGTCAGAAATACTAAAGAACAGAAGCATTAAAAAAAAAAAAAAAAAAAACCTTGATTAATGCCTCAACTGAAAGAATTCGAAGACAACAGTATGATAACTAAGAACCCCACCAAGGAACGGCAGAGACTATTGATGTACAAGGCGACAACAGATAGGCATGAAGAGACAGGAATTCAAATAACTTGAATGCCTCTTCTACATTTATGTGAAGATCACAATAGCGACTGGGAAATTATAGCAGCCATAGAAACACTTATGATGATAGCAGATGAAACGAAAGCGACAGGAATTATGGTGACATATATATGCTTATCCTGTAAATATGTCAGCAGAACATAAAGGTATTGGGAAGATTGCCATAGCCATTATTCCAGAAACTCCAAAAACTATGATGAGGTGAAGAGATTCAAATTGGAGATCAAGACCAGTTCATCAAAATAAACCTAATATCAAATAACCATGATATAACTGGAAGATATAAGGATGCTTTAATTATGCTGAAAATAACCATCATGTCCAAAGATGTCGCTTTGACCATAAACTAACATGTGGAAATTGTAAACAACCCGAAAAAAGTAAGTGATGCTCATTATACAACAATCATTAAACAACAGGCAAAGAAGTCTTAGCCGGCAGTGTAAAGAATAAATAAAGAGATGGCTTGATAATGGATTACATTAATGCTACATCAGTGCTCTCATGTTTTAATGAAATAAAGATGTTAATCACGAATAAGAAAATTGATGTCTTATGTGTATCAGAAACTTTCTTAAGAATTGATGTGCCAATTAGACTGCTTTAAATAGATTTTTTTTTATTTATTTCATTGTGACGGTGGTCAGAGGCATGGCTCTTGTTTACATAAACACAGCGACCTAAAAAGTGTAAAAATAAAATCGAGGGAACTCCCTGGTGCAGATATAGAAGATATCTTGGTAAAAGTACAGTAACAGAACTTACCATCGATCATAATAGAAACAATGTTTAGGCTTCTTCACTCCTCCACAAATACATTTGAATATATCTACGAGAAACTGCAACTACTATAATGTGAAAAGAAATAAAATCAATCTACATGGAGATCTAAATGATGATTTCCTATCTTGACAGTCAAAGCTTAAGAAAATTAGAAATAGACTCAATTTTCATCAGCTAATTGTCAAATCTACTCGTATAACAAGTGCAATTCAAATCTTCTTGTTGTTATGTGACAATAGATCAAGAATTTATCAGTTCATCAAAAGTAATAAATTATCATTTATCAGATTATGAACATACATCAGTCGTGATAAATGTGTAGAAACCTAAGAAACAGTTATCAACAAAAACTTTTTGTAGTTTAAAAAACTACAGTGCCAATAATTTTTGTAATAGTTTGCTAGGCTGTGTTCCGAAATTCAACGAGATTCTGAATACCGACGACGTCGAGAAACATGTGCAGATAATGACAACAATCTTCTTGTCTTTGCTTAAATATTTGTGCCCCAATAGTAACACAAAAATAACCAGCTCCCCTGCTCCATGGATAAATGATGAAATAAAGATCGCAATATCAAATTGAAATAAGATGAAGCAAAAGTAAATGAAGAGCAATTTTAACTATCCAAAAAGCGTGTAAACACTCTCATTAAACAAATTAAAACAAATAACTACAGAAGCAAATGCTAGGATTGTAAAACAAAAACGAGGCGCATGTGGAGGATTATAAAAGCTACTTTGGCAGGTAAAAAGACCTCTGCTTTAAATATAAATGTATATCATCCTTCAGAGTCATGTGAAAACTATTATAAGGTTTTTGCATAGGGAAAGAGGAAAAGCATAAGTAAACAGCATTCAAGAGACCAAAATGAAACAACTCATCCTGTAGACATAATAGTAGGTTGGCCATGGCACCAGCCGCCCATTGAAATACTACGATTAAAAGTATAACAGATTCAGCCCCCCATTGAAATACTAGGACTGAAGGTATTACGGATTCAACTGGGATTAGTCTGGACAGCTCCAGGTTAAGTCTTCCTTCAGGCACGGTTCTTTCCTTATGCCTACATCTACACCGAATATCCTCGCATATTTGCTACACACCTCTTGCATTTTGCTCCCTCTCCATCAATCCCTCATACTTAGCGCCACCGTTGGTACTTTGAGCGTACCCAACGTGAAGATTTGCGTAACTTCCTCTTTGATTCCCTTGGGATGACTACTGCTTTTGGTCCTGCAACCCTAATCAGGTAGCCTAAAAGTTGCCGAGTTCATAACTTAGGGAATGGAGGAGTACATCCCCTTCTCTATGAAAACTTTTTCTCCCCCTAATCCTTGGTTTGACCATACCTCCTCCATGGCTATTTAGGCTAGGGATCAGGCACAATAGTTGTACCAAGCGTCTCCTTTTGATTTAACTTGTTCTGCTTTTATTATTGCTAAGAATTGCTGTGCTGCTCAGATTCAAAGGTCTAAGGCTTCCTTTATAAGAAGGAAAGTTGATGGCCTTAACTCCTCTCCCACTGACAAATGTTTCTGGTTCTTAGCCAAAAACCTCTCCAAAAACTTCTGTAACTCAAGCTTTCCTCGTCCTATTCGATCTAATGAATCTAAAACTTGTTCTCCCACTGACAAAGCCACTCTCTTTGGCTCTCATTTTTCTACTAACTCTTCCATAAATGATTTCAGTGCACCTCTCCCTCAATCTTTACCCCTCTCTAACCCTATGCCCTCCCTTATCCTTTCTTCAAGCAAAGTTCATAAAGTTCTTTGCTCGTTAAAGATGAACAAGGCATCTGGTCCCAATGGTATCCTTGCAAGGTTCCTTAAGGAGTTTGCAGATGAACTGGCCCACGTGCTTTGCTGTCTTATTCGCTTCATTCATCTTAGAAGCATGCTCTAATGCAACCTGTACCTAAGAAGGGTGACTGCTCTATTCCTTGAAACTGCCGACCTATTGCCCTAACCTCTTCTATCACTAGAGTTTTTGAAACTTTGCTCAATGCTCCCTTTTTGAAACGTCTTGAATCTAACTCACTTATCTCCAATTACCAGTACGGCTGCTGCAAAACAAGAACCATTAGTGACCTCCTGTCCTATCTTACTCATGTATGGTCATCTTCTCTAAGGAACTATGGGGAATCCTTCGTCGTTGCCCTTGATATCTCTAAGGCTTTTGACAGAGTCTGGTACAAGGCTCTGTTGGCCAAACTCCCTGCTTATGGCTTTACCCTTTCTCTCTGTTCTCTGATTTCCAGTTTTCTTCATGACCATTTTATATAGGTGGTTGTTGATGGTGCAACAACTAGCCCATTCTCTGTCACCAGTGATGTTCCACAGGGCTCTGTTTTTTTCACCTACACTGTTCCTTCTCTTCATCATTAATCTTCTTCAGTCCTCATCTTCCTCTCTTCTTCACGCCTTTGCAGATGATTCTACCCTTCATTTTTCCTGTCTTTTCTTCACAATCTTCATCTGCTACTCGTAATCAGTCTCGTACCACTGTTTTTTCTACTCTCAACTCCGATTTGAAGAGGGTGTCTGAGTGGGGCCCCCAAAATTTTGTTAAATTTAATGCATCCAAGAAATTTTCTGGCTATGTCTTTATCTTTTTCTCCTCCTGATAGCTTTACTGTCTTTGAAAGTAACGAAATTTACCCTCTTAATTCTATCAACATATTAGGAATCCATATTGCCTCTATGTTGTCTTGGAGGAATCACATAAGCCAAATTTCTAAATCTGCATCCAAATAAGTAAGGGTTCTGTTTTGTTTTTGTTATTACTGTAACTCTTTACAGTCACTTAATATCTATAAAGATCTTATCCATCCCTGCTTAGAATATTGTTCACACATCTGGGGTACTTTTTCTTATACCTATATCCTTGATAGGGTTGAATCAAAGGCAGTCATACACTCTAACTTCTAATGGGGATGCTCTTTCACTTCGCTGTGAGGTATCATACCTTTCTCTTCTGTATCGCTACTTCTTCTATCGTTGCTCTGATGAGTTGGCGGGTTGCATCCCTACCCACTGCTGAGGCCGTGTAATGCTCTCCAAACGGCCTCGTCTCACAGGTACTGTGTAGAGATTTGTAGCTCGTGGATTAGACGGCGGCAGTTACTGCTTCTTCCCATCTACGTCCAGACTCTGGAACTCTCTTCCTTCTTTTGTCTTTCATAATTCTTATAACCAATCTTCCTTCAAAAATCTGAATTATCGTCATCTTAGGGCCTAATTCTGCCATATCTCCAGGTCGTCAGTACTTTGACTATTCTTTTACTCTGTCCTTTTCCTTTGGGTATCATTTCTGCCTTCTCCATACCCTTTCTCTTTTCACATCTATTATTATTTTCTTCATGCCAGGGCCTTTATTGATGACGGCAGTTTTGTTTATTTACCTGTTCCGATGTCACACTCATAATGAAAATAAATAAATATAGTGAAAAATTCAGAAAATAAATATTCTTATGGAGCTTACGGAGTGTCTACTAAATTCTTGAAGGATTCATTACTTATACTAGTTTTCTATATAACTGTGAATATAACCACCTCTATTGTCACAGGGGTATTCCCAGAAGAAAGGAAATATGGAATTATGTGATCAGTGTTTCAACAGGAATGGAAGATGACTTCTCTCCAAAAATATAGGACATCTTGACCTCCTAATCTTAGAAAAGGAAAGAAACCATCTATTATCGGAAACCCAGCATGGCTTCAGGAAGGGTCTATCTAAACAAACATATGTATATATATATATATATATATATATATATATATATATATATATATATATATATATATATATATATATATATATATATATCTACCTTGGCTGTTTCCCCCTTTAAATGGGGGGTAGCCGACATCAAGAAAGGAAAGCAAATAGGGGGATTACTTTGCTCTATGGGCAATGACGAGGGAGCTAGCGACCGTTCAGATGGCACTGCTGGAGTGCCACAGCCCATCCTCCTGGCTCTTCCACAACCTGTGTCGCTTCACAACTGCCAACTCATCCTACTGCCCCTACCACAGGGCTACCTCTGTAAGATGCAGCCCCGTGGTAACAGCAGATGCTCATCAGAGCTGCGTCACAATCGCTCGCCACTCATTCCTATTCCTAGCATGCTCACTTGCTTCCCTCACATCCATCCTCCTATCATTCAGGACTCTCCTTACTCCATCCATCCATCCAAACCTAGGCCTCCCTCTAGCATTTCTCCCATCAACTCTGGCATTCATCACCTTTTTCAGCAGCCTTTCATCACCATCCTTTCCACATGGCCAAACCATCTCAGAACATTCATATCTACTCTGGCTGCAATTTCTCTCCTCACACCCGTTCTTGCTCATACCACTTCATTCCTAACCCTATGCAATCGAGATACACCAATCATACTCCTCAGGTATTTCATCTCAAGCACATTTGGTTTCCGTCTCTCACTTACTTTCATACCCCATAAATCTGATCCATACATCACAGTTGGCACAACCACTTTCTCATACAAAACTTTCTTAACATTCATTTCCAACCCTCTATTCTTCATCACTCCTTTCAATGCATCCAACACTTTACATCCTTCATTCACTCCTTGACACACATCTGCTTCCACTCCACCATTTGCAGCTATAACCGAGCCTAAATACTTAAACTGATTAACCTCCTCAAGTGTCTCTCTATTCAACATAACATTCAATCCAGTGCCATCCTCATTTCTTGTACACCTCATAACCTCACTCTTTCCCACATTCACTCGCAACTTCCTTCTCTCACACACCATTCCAAATTCTGACACTAACTGACACGGCTTTTCCTCTGAATCTGCCACCACCACAGTATCAGCTGCAAACAGCAACTGATTCAGCTCCCACTCGTTATCATCCCCATCTACCATTCTCAAACCTTGACCACGCACTCGCTCATTCACCTCTCTTACAACTCCATCAATATACAAATTGAACAGCCATGGTGACATCACACATCCCTGTCTCAGTCCCACACTCACTGGAAACCACTCACTCACTTCATTCCCTATCTTAACACAAGCTCTACTGCCCTCATACAAACTCTTCACTGCATGCAACAAATTACCATTAATTCTATATAATCCCAAAACATTCCACATCAACTCTATCATATGCTTTTTCCAGATCCAAAAATGCAAAATACACATCCTTACCCTTTGCTAAATATTTCTCACATAACTGCCTAACTATAAAAATCTGATCTATACAACCTCTACCTCTCCTAAATCCACTCTGCACTTTCGCGATCACATATTCTGTCTTATCCCTAATCCTATTAACCAGTATCCTACCATACACTTTTCCTACCACACTCAACAAACTTATACCCCTAAAATTACTGCATTCATACATATCTCCCTTACCTTTGTATAGAGGCACTATACAGGCAATCACCCATTCCACTGGCACCAGTGACAACATAAAGCATATATTAAACACTCTCAATAACCATTCCAATGCAGTCACACCTCCTTCTTTCAACATCTCCGCTCTCACACCATCCATTCCAAGTGCTTTACCTGCTTTCGCTTTATACAATGCCCTTTTCACCACCTCTCTTGTAATCTCTCTCTCATTTTCATCTCCCATTACTGGCCCTTGAACCCCTCCCACTGCCACTATAGCTGCCTCTCTATCTTCCTCAACATTCAGCAAGCACTCAAAATATTCTGCCCATCTTTTCCTTGCATCGTTCCCTCTTAACATCTGTCCATTCACATCTCTCACTGTCTCTTCCATCCTCGATCCACCCTTCCTTACTCTCTTCACTTCTTTCCAAACCTTCTTTTTATTCTCCTCATATGACCTACTAAAATCTTGTCCCCACCTAACATTTGCCAACCTCTTCTCTTCCTCTACCTTCCGCTTGGTTTCCACATTTTTCTCCCTATATCTTTCATACTTCTCCCTACTTTTACACTGCAGCCATTCCTCAAAAGCCCTCGTTTTCTCTTCCACTTTCATTTTCACCCCTTCATTCCACCACTCGCTGCCCCTCCTCATGCCACCTCCAACAAACCTCTTTCCACACACATCACTTGCATGTCCCACAAAACATTCTTTCATCAACCCCCATTTCTCCCCTAACTACCCAACTTCTCTTTCTTTCACCCTGTCATATGCCACTCTCAACCTGTCCTGATATTCCTGTGTCTTCTCTGGCTTTTTCAACTCTTCCACCTTCACTATTTCCCTTGTACATCCCCCAACACTATTTCCCCACTCTTTTGCTACTACCACTTTTGCTTCAACCAAAAAATGATCAGACATCCCAGCAGCCACACCCCTGAATGCATGTACATCTCTCACTCTACCAACCATGCTCTTTGCTACAAACACATAATCCATCAATGCTCTTTCTTTCACTCTTCCATTTGCCACTCTCATCCATGTATACTTATTTATTAACTTCTTCCTAAATAAACTATTACCTATCACCAACTCTTGCTCCACACACATATCTAACAGTCTCTCGCCACTCTCATTCCCACCTGGTACCCCATACTTTCCTACAACACCTTCTATCTCTCCATCACCCACTCTGGCATTCAAGTCACCCAACACAACTACATAGTTCCTTCTACTCAGACCATCCACACATCTAGTTGACTCATTCCAGAATTCATCGCGCTCTTCCTCACTTCTCTCACATCCTGGCCCATACGCACTAACAAAAGCCCAACATTCCCTTCCTATCCTAGCCCTCACCCACATCAGCCTAGATGACACTTCTTTCCATTCCACTACCTGATTTACCATCCATTCACTCAGCAATAATGCCACACCTTCTCTCGTTCTCCCCCTTTCAACCCCAGACACCCTACCCGTCACATCACCAAATGCCACTTCTCCTTTTCCTTTCATCTTCGTCTCACACAATGCCAATACATCCATCCTCCTCCTGCCAAACATATATCCAATCTCACATCTTTTGCTCTCTATCGTACTACAACCACGCACATTTAGACACCCCTAAACTAGAGTTTGGGGAGAAGTTATTCTCCTCTCTACTCCCCTTCTTCTTTGACGTCTCGCAGGAGGTTGATACAAGGGGGGGATTCCTTGTCCCCCAGCCCCGTCTACTTTTAGTCGCCTTTTACGACACGCAGGGAATACGTTGAGGCTATTCTTTGATGTTGTGCCCGCCCCACAGGGCACTATATATATATATATATATATATATATATATATATATATATATATATATATATATATATATATATATATATATATATATATATATATATATATATATATATATATATATATATATATCCAAAGGGATTACTTCAAGAAGATTGTCCCCTTCAAGACTAAGGAACTCACATAAGAGAGGGAGAAAGAGAGCTTTGAGGTTGATGACCTCTTCTGACATTCAAAATTAACCCCCTCCCTCAAAAAAAAAAATATATACATTTTGAAAAGCTCGGCAAGACATAAAACCAATGATATTACGTCTTACAAATAGCTATCATCCCTATCAACCAATCAGAGGACAGCTTTCAATATCAAGCTTGGGGGTTGGCGCCATATATATTCATCACAAAACAATGCAACTAAATATAGAGAAAATTCCCTGAGTTGGAGAATTTCGGAGAGCAAACAATGAGTAAAAATTCCTTTTATGCTTTTAGTATATGAATAATCTATTTTAATGTTTATGAAATAATAATAATAATAATAATAATAATAATAATATTAATAATAATAATAATAATAATAATAATAATAATGAAAATAATAATAATAATAATAATAATAATAATAATAATAATAATAACAATAATAATATTAACACTAATAATAATAATTGCATATCAAAGTCTAAGTAATTATTTCTTTTCGTTCTTTGTATACACACAACTTTCTGTTTAAACTATTACTACTACTACTACTACTACTACTGATGATGATGATAATAATAACAGCATCGAGAACTCACTGAATCCAACAGTTAGGAAATTTTTCTCAACCAAACCTAAGGAAATTTATGGAAATCAGGCAACACGAGTACACAAATCTATCAGTACAGGAGGTATTATTTGCCGCCAAGAAGGTAGGCAGGCAGAATAGTGTCTCGTCAAGCTAGTGACATATACTAAATAGTGAACACATAAACGAGAGTCGTCGCGAGAGAACAACGTTTGTTGGGAGAGAAACTCGATAGTAAAGTATAAACGATGGCAAAAGTGCATATTGTGAATGTGGTGGTTTTGGACAATCCCTCCCAATTTTTCAACCCATTTCAATTCGAAATTACATTTGAATGCGTCGAAGATCTGCAAGAAGGTTCGTTTCGGGCCAGCATTTGAAAATATTTATGATTATTTTCCTTTTAATGTTACTGTAACGTAGGTCAAAGTTGGTCAATATTCGTTTTATGCACCCCATCCTATTGAAATTGAATAGTTTTTTAAATAGGTTTTTATTTTTATTGAATTTGACAATTGTTTTAGCTCAGATTTTTTTTTTTTTTTGCGCCCAGTATTGGTGGGCGCAAAAATAACCTAAGTAACCTAACCCGACGAACTTCGCCAAAACTAGGCAGACACAACTCATATTTGAAGCCTTACATACCTCAGTAGGACAAATTAGGGTGTTTATATAGCGGTGTGACACAGTTCTTGAAGTGATTATCCTGATTTCGCGGTTAGGCTATGGAAGGGGAGCATAAACGAATCTTAACCCAAGTGCATTTGGGTTAACCCATTTTGTTTATTCAAAATTTAACCAGATAGTTCAACCTAACTAATTATTAACCTTAACGTAGCAAAACGTTCGTGTGTAGTATATGTTAGCTAAACCGAACGTAGTTAAAAGTTCGTTAGGGTTAAACCATCATTTGTAGTTAAAGTTTAAACTGTTAGCTTAATCTAAACCGAGAATAAGAAACCAGTTTAGGGTCTAAAAATTAAAATCAGGTTTATATTTACTTTCACACCCTATTTAAGAAAAATCTCATGAATTTAATATCGTATATAAGATTACTGCAATATAGTAAATAATCAAGTTGACAATTAAAATTACATCACTGTCTCCCAGTTGCTCTAGAATTTTTTAATGGTTACTCAATTTATTACACTCGAGGGTGTGAAAGTAAACATTTACCAAAAATTTAAAACACTCATGGATTAGCTTAATGTATATGAAGGAAGAGGTTCTACAAGCATTTTCATTATTTTAAGGAGAAATTGTGTTATTCTCTTATATGCAATACAGTTTTTATAAACTGCCTCTTGAAATAGATACAAGGTTGCTCATGATTACTTTTCATTTCTTGAGTCTCACCCTGGGATATGCTTCAGGACAAAGGGATAGTCCTGTTTAGGTGTGATATTTTTCTTAATTTATGTGATACAACTTTTATAGAATGTTTCTTCCGGTCAGTCATGATTTAATTTACATGATACCCCCAATAGGAAATGTGGTAAAACTGAGTTAAGCAAGAAAATTGCCCTCAGTGGGCCTTGGGTAACAATAAAATATTGAGACGAAGAAAAAGTAGAAGCTTACGGATAAGGTAGAAATAAGAATGATGCACAGTAGGTACGGGACAGGCTGAAAGAATAATCAAAGTAATGAAGAGATATGTCAAGATTAAGCCCAGAGAAGATGATAGATCCGCTTTATGAAGGAAGATAGGTAATGAGAATTAGCAAGGACAGAAAAAGGAAGCGAGTTCCTGAGTCTGGAGGTGAAAGAGAACAAAAAGTCACGGCACCAACCACTCTGCAAGCTATAAATCTCCTCACAGTACCTGTGCGATGAGGCTGCATGGTAAATGTTACACGGCTTTGGCAGTGGAGGAGGGATGCAACTCACCAACTCATCAGAGCAGTGATGGAAGTAGTAACAATAGGAAAGAGGAAGGGATGTTACCTTACTGCAAAGAGAAAGAGAATCCAGATTAGAAAAGAAAGGTCATTGCTGAGTCTGTTGCCTTAGATTCAACCCTTTCATGGAAATATGTACGAGAAGAAGCACCGCAGATGTGCGAGCAGTATCCTTAGCAGGGGTGGATAAAACCTTTATAAATTTTTAGTAGCTAACTGAAAAGAGGAAAAGTATTGATGAAATAGATTGCGCCTGACTCGGGCGTAGAGGTGAAAATTATTTTTTCCATTGTTTTTTGTGTGGTTTGAAAATGTGTGCCACCCTCACCTGAAAATGGTAATTTATGACAGGTTTCGAGGTCACATTCAAACACATTAAAAGTCATAAGAAAAATGTCGTAAATTGCTATATTTTAGGTTAGGTTAACATACATTTTTTCACTTCAAGACCACATTCATTGAAAATACATCAGAAACCATAGGAAAATATAATTTTCACTCCAAATTTAAACAGGTGCAATTGTCAAAATATACCATTTATAAGCCCAGTTAGGAAAAAAAATTAATTTAATTTATATTTGGTTAGCCTAGATTTGGTTGCATTAGTTATGTTAGCTCTCCCCAATGAAGAAATGCATTGAAAATTAATCATATTTTTTCTTTTTGTCCGTAATTTTGTATTTTCATTTCACTCTGAGGGTGAGAAAGTAAACATAAAAAAAATATATATATATATATATATATATATATATATATATATATATATATATATATATATATATATATATATATATATATATATATATATATATATAAAAAGTCATCTGAAATTCAAATTTTTTGCACTCGTTGCATCCAGGTGGCAGAATGGTAAGTATACAATCCAAAATGAGATTGAGAATATTGACGTTATTCATTTTCATGTAATTAATGCAGTCCAATGCCTGGAACGTTGAAGGCAGTGTGAGCACTGTACTCGCAGAAACGGGGATGGGAATAATTCCTTTTTAAGTCTGCTTAATGCCGTTGTTGTATTGAAAAATATTAAATTATTACAGAATACTAATGCTCAAATTGCACCGGTAAACATCAGAAATAAATCTGTCAAGAAACAAAAAAACTAACCTGCCTTAACTATGTGCATATCTTAAACTGCTGGAAAGTATTACAAGTTATTAAGAAGTGACAAATTTAATTACCTTATACATAGGTGCTAATTTTGTTTTTAATAAAGTTAATCAACTTTCAATCTAAACATGGATTTTAGTAGAAGCACGAAAAGAGACTTTTTTTTATAGCTTAGCTTTGTAACATCAAATTTTCACTTTCTCATGTGGGTTAAAACATTTTGTAGTATTTTGGTGTGCTTATATCAGCTCCTATTACAACTCAATAGTCGGAATGCTAGTGCATCTCTGTTCCTAATGTGAAATAAAATAATAATTTTCAATTCTGGAACCGTTCATTTGTTGGCAAATGACAAGACAAAATGTATGGTTTTATGACTCATTTTATGACTCATGTTACTTGCATTAAGCTGTTAGTTGAATTGTTACACCCCAGATCCCTCATTTATTTATTTCTTTCCCCCACAATTTGCTCCGGAGGTTCAATTGTCAAAATTTTAAAAATTACAGTATATATACCTTGTAATTATGAACTGTTATTAACTTGTTGAGTTAGTAAATATGTTTCATATTCCCATTCCATTTTGTTTACATGTTACATGTGTATGGATGGTTTTAATATAGCAATTTTGCCTTGTTAGCTGAAGTGTTTTAAGTCTCAATTAATCCTCATTATATGGGTGGACACATCAGGTTGGGGCTGGGGAATTTAAGGCAGGATAAAGTAATGTCCCACGGTGGGCTCGATCATGAGTGAATTGCTGTACCGTGGCTCCTGCCTTGTCTTAGGACGGCTGTATTAAAATAACTCAAATCCTGTACAGTGATCCCCCGCTGGTTTGGTTTGGTGTGTGTGTGTGTGTGTGTTTTTTATTTTTTTTGGGGGGGGGGGGCAAAAATAATTGTAAAATACCTATGTGCATCAGTATGTCATGTAATTACCACTTCATTCACCGTAATTTTATGTATCACTTTCATATAAATTTACGTTGCATGCTGTTAATTATGAAGTAAAGGGTGGTTTGTTAACAGTACAGGGAGGGTTTATACAGTGTAAATGTAAAAATAAATTAAAATATCTATGTACATATTGGCGGATCCTACTTCGCGGTTTTCCTGTCTCGTGCCGGGTCCCGGAACCGATCTACCGCGATAAGGGGGGGATCACTGTACTCTGGTGAAGAATAAAGTGTAATTACTCATTTATCTTTTTTAAATGTTTGATGCATCTTCTTATGACGTGTTTAGAATTTGTAATACATCTCTTTCAAGTTTTTTGAAAATCTGAAGTACATATTGCTTTGCATATGCAGTTAATCTGTTAATGTTTCTTGATGTAAATATTCTTAGGCGCATCTTGTATCAGGCAATTACAATGAGCCTAAAGATCAGCAAAAATGATTGAAAGAGGAGAAATATATCTTCCATTCTAATTTATTGTATTCGACCCATGCACTCAAATGAGGTTCACTAATTGGCTATTTATTGTAAGGAAACCATTGATTTACTCTTCAGCCTTATTTGTTAGTGCTCATCTTTATTCCTTAACTAGTAATGAGGTATGAAGATAAGATGATGTAGTTAGGTATGAGAGTGCCTTCTTTGGTTTTATTTACGATATACTGTACTGTACATTGAGATGCATGCCTAAGTCTGACTAAAATAAAATAAGTGTTCATGACAAAAGAATATCTGTATTGCTAGTCATTGTATTTTACAAATTTAGTATACAACTATTGGGATACGCTGGTGGAGTTATTTCTACAAGCTAAATATATTCTATGTATATTTTTATTAAAGATTATTGTAGCTTTCTCAGAAACACAGTTTTAAAACTCTTATTTGCTAGACAGGTGGTTTTTTGTCATGCTGTCATCTGGTATACAATTTTTTTTTTCAGCCAGTGGACTTCATGTCATTGATAATATTCTTTTGCCTGTCTTATGACTTAATATAGTCCTTGTTATATATGTAATGGATATTTTCATGCTGTATGATGATAATGATATTTATTAACTGTATACTAATATATGTTTATATTTTGCAGATCTAGAATGGAAAATTATTTATGTTGGTAGCGCAGAGAGTGAAAATTATGATCAAATTCTAGACACTGTGTACGTTGGACCTGTACCTGAGGGAAAACATATGTTCGTATTCCAGGTAAGTTTAGTTTGAACTTTTTACAAAGAGTTTACTATCTATAAAGAATGGTAACTGTGAAAGTATTTATATAATAGTTTATAGGATATTACTTTTTTTTTGTATAATTATCCACAAAGGAGCTAAATAATAATCTTGTGTATGTACAAAAATTTCATCCAATTGGTAGCAAGCTCCTCTCTAACATAGTACAGCACTCTATTATATGAGTTAAGAGATGTACAGTGAGAAGGTGTGTATACAGTATTTTTGGCTGGTGGTAATGTATGATGCATTTCGTTTAAGTGTTATGGTGTCAGTGTTTATGCAGAGAAGAAGGAAAGTTTTTCCGATAGAAGATTTATATGTTTAATTTGAAATACTCTTGCAAAAAATGATTCTCCCCTATTCTTTGGCTTCCTTCTTTTATGAAATTCTGCAGTAAACTGCATTTCTATTGACTTTCAGGCCGATCCTCCTGATCAAAAAAAGATTCCAGTAGGCGATGCCGTTGGAGTGACAGTAGTACTTCTTACGTGTGGTTATAAGGGTCAGGAATTTGTTCGTGTCGGATATTATGTAAACAACTCTTACACTGATTCAGAGTTACAAGAAAATCCACCAGAAGTACCACAGTTTGAGAAGGTAAGAGTGGCTCAGAAAAAGACATATATTTTAGCAGTAATGATGGTGTTCCCACAGTTGCTTTAATTTATATTATCATTTTAAATGATACCCTGTTTTGTCCAATCTTGATACAGAGACTTCCTAAGTACGCCTTACAATTGACCTTTTTATGAACTGTCTTGAAATACTGTACTGTATATAAACACCATGCAATTATTTGACATTATATTTAGATGTGTACAGATAGCTTAACTTTTTTAATTCATAAAAAATACCTTTATTCTTAATAATATCTTGAATAATACCTTACCATTATTTCTATATACGATAAATATATTCAGTAGTAGATGAATATGGCGATTACCTTTTGTTCTGATCACTTTTCTGTACTGTATATGTTTTTATATATTGCCACTGGTACTTGTTTGCCTGCAGTCCCTGTGCATTTTAATAGTGAATAAAACCAACTATACATCAGCATTCTTTACAACCAAGCTCATGTACCTTTTACAGGGGCTTTTAGTTCACTTACAAGATGTCACTTTATGGTATACAGTGTATCTCTTCAAACCATGTTGTTCCTTTGCTTGCAGACCTTTCACCATCTTTTAAGACAACTCTTTAGTCACTCAATCCCTACTTATTATTATTATTATTATTATTATTATTATTATTATTATTCTTGTGTACTCTAAAGCATGGGAGTCTTTCCTCATATACCAATTACTTCAGTGCCTACAGCACTGAAGTAACACCCTCTCTGTTTTCTTCATTAAATATCTTAATATAGCACATTTTTCTTGTGAATCTTCTTTGCCACAGTCTTGTCAAGATGTTTCCACATCTTGACTCTCATCTCTCCATATTGCCAACCTGTGTATCTTCACCATTCTCTTTTCTGCGTTGTATGTTTCGAACTTCGGACTTTTTCCATAACCTTGATAAATACAGTAAAAAAGGAGAAATGTTAGAAACTGAATTTTATGTATTGTGCAGCTTTGACTATTTTAACTCTGTTGCATTTTGAACTTATTTAAAGTAAATTTTCTCATCATCACAGCTGCAGAGAAACATCCTGGGAACTCAGCCTCGCGTCACGAAGTTTAAGATTGACTGGGATGATGCGAGAGACACTGAAAATATTCCACCTGCTGAAAACTCAACCAATGGCAATACCAACACATCCTCCTCCCAAGCACAAGCTGATTCAAAACCTGTTCCGATGTTGGAAAACAGCAACAGTGCATGTGCAATGGAAGTGGCATGAGATCTGACATTTTTTATGTAAATACTTCCTATCATTGCATAGTTTTGGATATGTCTGAAAGTGTGTTTCATTATGAAGTGTTTGCCCTGGTTCTTAGAGGATTCAAGAATGCAATCAGTGAATTTTTACCTTCCAGAACCCCTTTGTATGCCTTTACTCTTCACTAGAGGAAAGTACCAGAAGCAGTTGGAGTTAATTAGTCATTTTGAAGACTGTTTAGTTATTTTTTAATAGCATACATATGTGGAGGATATCTATTGCCAATATTTTGTGCTTCTATTATTTATTTGACCTAATTAAAACTAATAAACTTAGTGGTCTGTAAGGATATAAATAAATTTAAAAAAGTTTGAGGACGTGTCTTTTCCCGTAATTGGGAAGAAGGCTTGAAGGCGTATTCTATTTAATTTTTTGAGGAATATTTCTTTTTCCATTAGCTTTCAGAACCAAATCATTTGAGGAAATTTATTACTTTTTGAATTGCAACTTTTACTTTCGAATTCGATTTGACATTTCATGATTTTTGTATAATATTTGCTTCTCTATGTATATTATTCAGTCGTCAGCACAATCTTTATTTGAATGTCTTGATTTTCTCGGTCTGATGGGAAAACCTCTTCAGCTTGGCATAATAGTTTTCAATTTTAAAATATTTTTAAATAATAATGTACAGGTAATTTTATATTTTATATTCTTTCACTAACTAAATAAGCCTTCATAAAGTGAAAAAGGGCAAGAGTTCAACAAAATGAACATATCAAGTAATGATGTCATTTTATATTTTATCTT
The DNA here is from genome assembly GCA_037179515.1 of Halocaridina rubra. Classification (NCBI taxonomy): domain Eukaryota; kingdom Metazoa; phylum Arthropoda; class Malacostraca; order Decapoda; family Atyidae; genus Halocaridina; species Halocaridina rubra. Next base: position 320,719 of record JAXCGZ010018869.1, on the reverse strand, counting down.
CTTTTGCAATCATTCTCTGTGAATAAGAAAGTTCAACATAAATTGGATGTAATGTTTTATATTATGGTCTTTAGCAACTAATTAAGCACTCATGAAGTGAAAAAGGGCAAGAGTTCTTTAACACTGAACGTAGTTGTTAAGTGGAAGTGATATCATGTTGGCACTTGGTGCTCAAATTGAATGTGGTATATAAAGTAGCAGAGCTTTTGAGATCGCAGTATTATATTGTGTTAAGGGTCATTCATAATTTGTATGTGTATCTGATGTCACATTTGCTTTCCCTGGAACGAAATTGTGAAGAACTGCCAGAACAGCTCGCAAATGCTCAGTAAAATAATTTTATTATGATTAACTGGCACGTCTTGGAAAAATATCTTAACACTTTTGCTAGTAGAGAGAGAAGTTGGAAGATCAGATGAACACGTTTAGTTTTGTATGCTGCTGTGTGTAGTACACTGGTTCTTATTGATATGGTCATGAATTGGCTCTACCCCCCTTACAGTGCGTACTTCTTACCGACTCATGATGTAGTGGACTTTCACATATTGCATCTTTTATTTCAAAATTTATTCTTTATATATTGTTAATGGTCAGATATGTTCTTTTCAGAAGTTCGCTAGCACCTCTATAACGGTATGATACATTTCTTCCTATGTATTAGAGAGGTATTGAAATTTGCAAATTTAACTAGTTTGCTAAGAACTTTCCATCTAGTTTCCATAAATTCATTTTGGTTGTAGCAAGTTATTTTAATGAAAAAAAATTAAAACTTATTTACTAATCATTTTAGAATAGTCTTCCATGCTCTGTATCACTTGAACAATATTGGTTTGGCTTTTTTCAAGTGAAATACTGATATTTATGATCGGCAATAATTTCCTAAATAATCTTTGAAAGCTACATTATAGAGTATATACTTGTTTCAAAAATTTATATAATATACCAAATGACAAGTTTCTCAAATCTGTGCAATGTTAACATTTCTTCAATACTTGGGATATTGAGAGCCATCCCTCTTGCTTGTAGGATAAGTAGTGAAAATCTGCCAGTCAGAAATATTCCTTCATAGTATCGTGCCTGACAGCTATTAAATGTGTCCAAATTATTCTCGAGGCTAGAACGTGCTGTTCTACGTACAAAAAATGAAGATCAATTAAGGATGTTGACTACTTTTAACCATAAACTTTAAAGTAAAAATAATGAAGCCTCTTATGTAAACTGAATTCTGATATGGTGTTTGAGGGATTATTTTTTAAATTCCACAATACTATAATGTGCTAGAATTCGGCTAGTTTACATATGGAGAATTTTTAGGATTGGATATTACTGCCATCATTATTCATCCCCCTAGAATTTTGGAATCTGAATATGTACACTGATAATGAGAGAAATTTTTCTTTCTGTAATATGCAAGACTACTAAATACATTCGCCGTAGTCCACGTACTTTTCCATTTAAATGGAGATGTACCTAGTCTCGTTTTGTAATATTTTTTTATGTATATTTTAGGTAATAAATTTCAATTTGTATAGATGCTGTGAATTTCCTCTTGTGAAAATTAGAAAAATGTGTAGCCTCAACATAAACAATTTTATCTGTATACAGTACTTCTGTAGATGTAATATAATACATGTGGTTTGTACGGAATTTGTTTTTCAAATACTGCCATATAATTATTCCCAAAGTATAATTTTATTGTAAACAAACTATATGAGATAAGAAAAAAGCGAATTACCAATGTCCATATTATTAAATGAAGTAGTGGGAGTAAACTAGCTGCACCTGTCGGGCCTCTTGGCAAGACATCCTTGCCCACTTCCCCCGTGGTTAATCCAGTCAGGGTTGAGGAGGTGATCTTGGCATCCCTTTATCTCTAAGGAACTAATAGGAGTGATTGAGATATATTAGCTTCTGGATAATGTGTGCTTTAATTCTGCTGCCCCCCTTATGGGGACTTGTGGCCATTGCTCTGATTTTGTTCAAATTTAATAGTGAATGTAAGAGAATGATAATTTGTAGTAATTTTGTTCTGAACTTTCTCTTTGGGATTTGACAACCTTCTATGTACAGAAGAAGGCATGCGCATTAAGAGAAGCTGGTTACCACATTTTAGTGCATACCGTAGTACTCTAATAGCAACTACTGATGTCTGTTTCATAGACATCATTTATGTCGTAAGATTCAGACCTAAGAGAGTTATAGCTTATGTTGTTACATGTAAACCCCTTGAATGGTGGTGGTATTCATAGATTAGGGATGGATTACGAGTGGATATCCTTCCTAACATTCCGTGGTGGTTTTGAATCCACCTTAGTTTCTCCTTGACTTCACATCATACATTACCATAGAGCTCACGTTTAAGCTCATGGTGCATGTAATTTTATATGTGGTTAGTTAGGTATCTGGTGTGCTTAGCAGGTATATATTATAATACACCAGACTGTGCACTATAACTTTTAGGTGAATACTAGGTTAAGCTGAGGAAGGCCAAAGTAGCTATTGTATAGGTAACATTTATTGTAACAAGTCCATATTCCTTATACTGATATGAAATACTGTCGATGACACCTTTTGCCTTGTATTGTTTTGCTATACAGGACAATATGTTCTAACAATGAAATTATGAAAGCCGGTACAATTTGTTAATGTGATATTGGTTTTAAGTTAGTTAAGTATAGTCTCATTCCAGCAGTTTGGGAAAAAATTACAAACCATTTATTCTTTGCACATGGTTAAAAGGAGAGAAGACTGGGACATACAAACTGGCCTTTCCTAAACTTCTTTTTCCACAGAACATTTGGTGATTTGACAATGGTAACCAACCTGCTAGTTTCAATGTGATGTGGGACTTTTTTTGAATAAAATAATTTGCTTCAGTGCCATAGAAAGGGGTTTACAACGACATCCTAATTATTTCACAGATAGTTCTGAAATAAATACTTATATGCATGAGGACTTTTTTATGGAAAATATTTGAATAAATACACAATTTTGCTCTTATGACTATTAGAAGCCCTGATTTCTGTTCGAAAATTTAAACCTGTTATATAGCGTCACCAGTAATCTTCTGATAGTATGAACACTTGTAAAAACTTATGCAGAATAGTTTTATCTGTGCTTACCATCATAAATCCTCCTAAATAAGTAGGAATGAGGGATAGCACACAAGAACTACAGTATGAGGGGGGATGGTGTAAAGAATACTTAAATAAACAAAAATAGTGCTTTTCTGATTCAGAATGTAAGCCTAAAATGTAGAAACATACCAAAAAAATAACTAAAAAGAGCTTGAAGGTCACTAGAAAACTAAGTTATAAAATGCACAAATCCGACCCCAATGATCCACTGATAAATATAAAGTATTACTACTCTATCGAGATACACCTCGGAAATTATACAGTATTCAAGCAGTTAATGATTGAAGATAACAAGCAAAGTTCTAAAGCTACAGAAAGAAATACTATATTTCGAGTGATAAGTATAAAGTACTGCACACTTACAGACTATCATAGTAACAATTTTTGCCACCAAGCCAGAATTAGTAAATAAGTAGCGTACCTTAGCATAGGAGCAGTTCACCAGCTGTAGTAGATGAACAATTTCCCAAATTTTTCTTAGTTCAAGTATTTTCTGTCAACCCTGTACACATTATCAATCTCTTAAGGCCTCTGATTAGAAAATATACCCAACATAGTGTGAAAACAAACAGGTTATGACGAACTATTGAAGTAAAAAGTTATGTTTGAATGCACAGACAGATGACAAAATAAGAAGAGCAGTGGCTGAAGACATTCACAGATATGGAACACTTATTTGATAATATTAAATACTTAAATATTTCGGAGACAAATGTAGGGTCTTGAAGCAACCGAAACTGCACCGAACCACTGGCATAATCTGACCAATCGTTTTTCTGTAGCTCTTAGAAGCGTGGATTAGGAACTTTGGCAACGAGGTCGGACCAATATTTGTCGTAGCGTTCAAGGATTGTTCCGCTGACAAAGGAAAAAAAATTATATATATATATATATATATATATATATATATATATATATATATATATATATATATATATATATATATATATATATATATTGCAAATAACTCTTAGAGAGGAAAAATGTAGATTCCCAAGGGTAAGTTGGAAAACAGTCAAATATATAGCATAAATCTAGAATTTGTCTATACATACAATATGACTAATTTCATAAGGGAGAATGTACTAATAACCCTGGTAAAAAAAAAAATCAGCATCCTTAATAGCTCTTAGCTCTACTGTTGATTGTGACACCTTTCAACCCCTACCAAGAGAATACAGTCACACCCCTCCAAATTCAAACTGGCCCAAAGCAAAATTACTAAAATTACGTTCTTCAATTATCCAGTCCATACTGGTTATATAAATGCCTACACATGATATAACTTTTAAAATTTGATCTTGAAATCGAAAGTAGAGATAACCACGAGAGCAATAACCCTTTAGCGTGCATTAATGCTACATGAAATGGACATATATTCTGCTGTTTCGATGGGGTTTATTTTAGTGCAATATTATCAATCGGTATAGACAGATATAAAAATATAAGATTTTTTTTATCTAAAATTTTTAAAATGTTCAAGAAGCATTGAAGTTTAAAGATATTAAGAATGTTGTATGAAATCTCAAGAAAATTAAAAAAGCTTTAAAAATCAAAGAGTTATTACATAAAGAGGAGGTATTCATTTCAATAGTGTATTCATGTTTGGACCACTTGTCTGAGTCTATCCTCCCTTACAAATTAAACATATATTATCTAAGGTATCTAATTTTATTCCTATTTTGTGTCACAATGTGTTTCCAATCAAATAGAGGTTAAAACAGACAAGTTGGAGAAGGGGGATTAAGGCTGTATGCCCTTCCTAACTCCCCGCTGTGGGTTCGAATTCGCGTTTATAAGGCTTGTCACAGCCTTACTTCCGCGTTTAGCCGGTTTACGTCACGGACTCCCTTTTCTACCAAGGGCTAGGATGGTTGCCTTCTTGCGAAGGACTAGTTTTGGCAGATGTAATTGTTACCCTGAGTGCATGCCCTTGCTATTCTCAGACCGTGGCTGGGCGCGAAGCCTCGACCTGCCGCCTCAGAGTTGCGGACGCTACCGCCTTGCTACAGCTAATTGTATTTTCCAAATATGACCATGAAGTAAATTCATCATGTTGTTAATGCAAAAAATGAGATTCTTATTAATAGATCCTTACGTGAAGAAGACAGTTCCTGATCTATCGTGAGGAGCACGCCATGTGAGGCGGACGTTTGTCTTGGGTGGGACGGTGCTGTGGGTAACTGCAGAGCACTCAGGATACACCTTGGTCTCTTTCGTCTCCTCGAACTCGCCAATCCAGTCGTTGGAATGGGAATCGCGGGCTTGCACAAAGTATCCTTTGAAGGGTGTGCCACTGATGAGGACTGTCAAAAGACGGATTTTGTTTATATATATATATATATATATATATATATATATATATATATATATATATATATATATATATATATATATATATATATATATATATATATATATATATATATATATATATATATATATATATATATATATATATATATATATATATATATATATATTGTGAGAGAAGGAAGTTGCGAGTGACTGTGGGAAAGAATAAGGTTATGAGGTGTACAAGAAGTGAGGATGGTGCTAGATTGAATGTTATGTTGAATGGAGAGACACTTGAGAAAGCTGATCAGTTTAAGTATTTAGGTTCGGTTATAGCTGCAAATGGTGGAGTGGAAGCAGATGTGTGTCACAGAGTGAATGAGTGATGTAAAGTGTTGGGTGCGTTGAAAGGAGTGATGAAGAATAGAGGGTTGGAAATGAATGTTAAGAAAGTTTTGTATGAGAAAGTGGTTGTGCCAACTGTGATGTATGGATTAGAGTTATGGGGTATGAAAGTAAATGAGAGACGGAAACTAAATGTGTTTGAGATGAAATGCCTGAGGAGTATGATTGGTGTATCTCAGTTGGATAGGGTTAGGAATGAAGTGGTGAGAGCAAGAAAGGGTGTGAGGAGAGAATTTGCAGCCAGAGTAGATATGAATGTTCTGAGATGGTTTGGCCATGTGGAAAGGATGGATGAAGAAAGACTGCTGAAAAAGGTGATGGATGCGAGAGTTGATAGGAGAAATGCTAGAGGGAGGCCTAGGATTGGGTGGATGGATGAGGTAAGGAGAACCCTGAATAATAGGAGGATGGATGTGAGGGAAGCAAGAGAGAGTGCAAGGAATAGGAATGAGTGGCGAGCGATTGTGACGCAGCTCTGATGGGCATCTGCTGTTACCACGGGGCTGCCTCTTACAGAGGTAGCCCTGCGGTAGGGGCAGTAGGAGGAGTTGCCAGTTGTGAAGCGACACAGGTTGTGGAAGAGCCGGGAGGATGGGCTGTGGAACTCCAGCAGTGCCATCTGAACGGTCGCTAGCTCCCTCGTCATTGCCCATAGAGCAAAGTATTCCCCTTATTGTTTTCTTTTTTATTGTTTTCTTTTTTTTTATGTCGGCTACCCCCCAATTAAAGGGGGAAACAGCCAAGGTAGATATATATATATATATATATATATATATATATATATATATATATATATATATATATATATATATACACATATATATATATATATATGCCTAACCTAAAATAAACTTGTGCTGTATAGATGATATTAAAAACCGTGGCTCACAAGATCTGGTTTAACTGGAGTAAGACCTTTACACAGATACATACCCGACCAGGAGTCCGGGAACTACGACCATAAGGCTCTTTTACGTAAACATTGAAAATACCTAATGTCAACAATATTTACAAGAAAAGTATTAAAATATGTCTAAATTAATGAAAATGAAGTATTTTTCAGATATTTAAACTGGTGTTAAATATTCTCTCCGTCTTCTTAATTAAGGAAGTTTAATGGCTATGACAATGTCCTTTTTGTGAATTTATCTACATATATAAAGTACGATATATGGGTTCATGACTGGTGGAAAATCACTAAAACTTACCAAGTCGGCATATGTTTCCCGGTCAAAATTTGAAATAGTTTAGCGGCAATGAAATTATTTTACCCATTCTTGCGTGTGTACGAATGATATTAATTATAAACCACATGCAGTAACCTACAAAGATTCATTCATAGGAGAAAGAGTAGTCGAATGAAATGTCACATTGTCAGAATATTTGCCTTTGTATTTATGACTTTTGGTGAAAATTGAAGTATAATGTTGTGCGTAATTACACAGTAACTATTTACAAAAGATCAATGTGCCGTGGGAGCATGACTGAGGGAAGGATAAAATTAAGTTCCCCGTTTCTGAATCAACTTTGGAATCAAGTTAAAAATATGAGGCAAAGTATTTCTAATATCAGTGACCTCATAGTAGCTCCTGCAAATAAAATCCAGTCATATAATTCCTACTTTTACATCTCGGTCCAAAATCGATTCCCCGAGACAGTTTACCTGGAAGCTTTTGACTAGAACCTAGATTCTTTGAAGATAAGAACGAGGTGAGTATGGTGGAGTTTCTTGTGCATTAGCCCCTGTTAACATGCCAACTTAATTTATACAACGTTGGATGTGACGGGTCAATAAATAAGAGTAATTTTAGAAATAAAAGCTTCAATACCGGTGATAATAATAATGCCTGTCCCGCTGATACCCTTTAATTATATTAAAAAAAGTGGAACTATTATTATGTACCAACTATATCAACTTGGGGGCATATTCAGTAGCTGCTGATACATCCTGGAACTAAAATAGTTATATACATGAGGCGGAACGAGGGGTCTGGGAATTCCCTCCTAATATTTTTTCTCAATAAAAGACAAGTTTTTTCTCTCTGAATCAGCCACCTCCGGGGAATAATGTCTCTCGAATATAGACTAATCATTAAATGGGCGTGATTCAGTTTTAAAACAGTTGCTTCACAAACTTTGCTTCTAGGAGTAATGACAGTCCTTTAGCTCTCTCAATAAGTCTATTTGTGTGTTTTCAAGGTTCCTCCAATTATGTTTAAATGTCACGCAGCTGACTCATTAGAAAAATATTACGAAGGAAATATAACAAAAGCATTATCTCTAGACAGAGACAATATACAGAGCTCAATCCTTCAATTCCAGCAGACGCCTTAACACTTATACCTCAACCCACTACCAGTGTGTGCCACAACATCGAAATTTTATGGTCTATGGGTCAGTAACAGAGCTTTCATATATCAACTCTGGTTTAGATACTTAGTGTCATACAAGAGCCACTGAAATTCTAAACCAGTCGCGCCTCTAGTAGTCGGGTGGGGAATCAGCTTCACGTCGTCTGTAGTGGAGTGACGGAACCCATACAGATTAGCTCTGCTATCAGGTTCCGAATGTAACTCTTCAGAAGTTTCATTTCTTAAAATGAAAAATCGAATAGCATGGTACGTGTAAGGCAATTTTCTGGCCCGAGCTCAAGGTGCCTGCTAGATCCACTGGTTTACTCAATATGCCTGTTGGTCTGGCAGGGGTTAGAAGACAATATATATATATATATATATATATATATATATATATATATATATATATATATATATATATATATATATATATATATATATATATATATATATATATATATATTTTTTAAGAGTGTGACACCGGGACAGGCAGAAACTGCCTTCATCAACAAAGGCCAGGGCACGAGAAAATACCAAGACGAAGGAAAAGAAAAAGGTTAAGGGCAAGGCAGAGATGAGGTAATGTCACACAAAGGAAAACGACAGACAGAAAAAAAACAGTCAAAGTAAAGAGAATATGGAGGACTAGGCTCTGAGATAACGATAGATCTGCTTTTTGAAGGATGAAAGGTCATAAGAATTAGGAAAGACAAAAGGAGGAAGAGAGTTCCAGAGTCTGGAGGTAGATGGGAAGAAGCAGTCGCTGCACCGACCAATCCGCGAGCTACAAATCTCCACACAGTACCTGTGAGATGAGGCCGCTTGGCGAGTGTTACGCGGCCTCGGCAGTGGAGGAGGGATGCAACTCGCCAACTCATCAGAGCAGCGATGGAAGTAGTAGCGATAGAAAAGCGAAAGGGAAGATACCTTACGGCGAAGAGAGAGAGAATCCAGGTTAGAAGTAAGAGAAGGATCATTAATGAGTCTGACTGCCTTAGATTCAACCCTATCAAGAAGATAAGTAAAGGAAGAAGCACCCCAGATGTGTGAGCAGTATTCTAAGCAGGGGCGGATAAGACCTTTGTAAATTTTAAGTAACTGCAATGAGGAAAAGTAATAACGAAAACGAAACAAAACCCCCAATTTTTTGGATGAAGATTTAGAAATTTGGATTATGTGATTCCTCCAAGACAAGTTAGAGGCTATATGGATTCGTAATATATTGATAGAGTTAAGAGGGTAAATTTCATTAGTTTCGAAGACAATAGGGTTATCAGGAGGAGAAGAAGATAAAGTGATAGCCAGAAACTGTGTCTTGGAGGCATTGAATTTAACTAAATTTTGAGTGCCCCATTCAGATATATATATATATATATATATATATATATATATATATATATATATATATATATATATATATATATATATATTATATATATATATATATATATATATATATATATATATATATATTTATATATATATATATATATATATATATATATATATATATATATATATATATATATATATATATATATATATATATATATATATATATATATATATATATATATATATATATATATATATATATATATATATATATATATATATATATGTATATATATATATATATATATATATATATATATATATATATATATATATATATATATATATATATATATATATATATATATATATATATATATATATATATATAGTATGGCTAACCTCAAAAACTTAGCTCTGGTATATATAGTTTTAATATTCCTTCTACGTTCGAAGTGACTAAGTTAAAATTATCACTTTTCGCCATGTCACGAGACATGCTCTACGTTTTCAACATATCAAGCCAATCAAACGAAATAAAAATGATATAGAGAAAGAATCTAAACATACAAACTTCTGACACAATTCTTAACAGAATCTAGATTTAGCAACGGTTAGTGAGAGGTTGGCATGGGTGTGTACTATATTTAGCGGGTAAGCTAATTACTCTACTCACTGAATCTAGTAATTACTCTATAACAAGGATATTCACATAGTTCAAAACCTAAGAATCGAGTTGAACTATATAGTTGCGTAACTGCAATTTTTCATTATTCTACAACAAAAGGGTTAGTGTTTGATAAGTGAATTATTAAATTAATTGCATTTTTGCTAAGTCTTTTTATTTATAACATTAACAATTCAATCCGAAGACTAATTATGCACACACACAGGAAATACTTTTTCAGTGTAAGAGTAGTTGATAATTGGAATTCGCTAAGCGAGGAGGTAGTTAATGCTATCTCAATCCATAGTTTTAAGGACAGGTATGATAAGTATCACTAAGTATAAAATGGAACCGATCAGGAGACGGGAAGATACGAGCTTTGGGCTCTTTCCCGTAAACACAAATAGGTAATCACAATTAGGTAATCACACCCACACACATACATACATACATATATATATATATATATATATATATATATATATATATATATATATATATATATATATATATATATATATATATTACAACAAAGAGAATTCAGCTCGGAAAGCAATATATATATATATATATATATATATATATATATATATATATATATATATATATATATATATATATATATATATATATATATATATATATATATATACATATACATATATATATATATATATATATATATATATATATATATATATATATATATATATATATATATATATATATATATATATATATATATATATATATATATATACATATACATATATATATATATATATATATATATATATATATATATATATATATATATATATATATATATATATATATATATATATATATATATATATATATATATACATATACATATATATATATATATATATATATATATATATATATATATATATATATATATATATATATATATATATATATATATATATATATATATATATATATATATATATGTAGTCTCCGTGGCAAAATGGTAGCGTCTGCGATTCTGAAGCGGCAGGTCGAGGGTTCGCGCCCCGTCACGGACTGAGGTTAGTAAGGGCATACACTCAGGGTAACGATTACATCTGCCAAAACAAGTCCTTCGTAAGAAGGCAACCGTCCTAGCCCTTAGTAGAAAAGGGAGTTCGTGACGTAAAACCGAATCAAAACCAAATCAATCATATATATATATATATATATATATATATATATATATATATATATATATATATATATATATATATATATATATATATATATATATATATATATATATATATATACACACAAACTCAACTGGTAATCAGAACAAAAGAACAGTTTCTCTCCCGCCATTATCTAAAATAACATTAAATAACATAAAATACACGCGGGCGTGGTCGGTCAGAAGAACTGGGTGTGGGGGTGGGGGGTGTAAGTAATACATTTCTCAATGCCAATTCAAGGATGTGAATCATCAGGTGAGACAGCAGCAGCAGTTGTAGTAGTAGCTGTTGTTATTGTTGCTGTTAATGTTGTAGTAAAAGTAGTTAAAGAGGGCGAGAGGTTGTCCAGTTTGTTAGTCATTTTTTTTTTTTTTTTTTTTTACCTTTTTCAAGTGTCACTTTTGTTTCCCATGGGGGTGGACGCAGATAACCTTGAGATGGAGAAATAGGGCTGGATGTCTTTCCTAATGCACAGTAGTGGGCTCGATTGTGGGTCTGTCACCCCCTAGTCACTGCTTCTTCCCATCTACCTCCAGACTCTGGAACTCTCTTCCTCCTTCTGTCTTTCCTAATTCTTATGACCTTTCATCCTTCAAAAAGCAGATCTATCGTCATCTCAGAGCCTAGTCCTCCATATCTCTGGGTCCTCTTTACTTTGACTTTTTTTTTTTTTCTGTCTGTCGTTTTCCTTTGTGTGACATTACCTCATCTCTGCCTTGCCCTTAACCTTTTTCTTTTCCTTCGTCTTGGTATTTTCTCTTGCCCGGGCCTTTGTTGATGAGGGCAGTTTCTGCCTGTCCAGGTGTCACACTCTTAAAAAAAAAAAAATACTATGCTAGAGCGGTCCCCTCTTGTTTAACAGTCATAGTCCCAATTCTTAAACAGTGTAAACCTAGCCATACACAGAACCGCGTCAGATGCGTTTATGAAATCCATTTGTGTGTGTCTAGCTAATTAACAATATGGTATCCTAGGTTTACACTGTTTAAGAAATCGGGTCATAGACTTTAAAAGGAGGACCCATGCCGGAATCTTTAATGATCTATAGGATGTTGAGGTTTTACTATGAATTTTATAAACCAGTGTTAGCAGTAGTAGAAGTAATAGTAGTTATGACAAAAGAAGTAGAAGCATAAGTAGCAAATTTGATGCAAAGCAAGAAATTTGTGTGCACATATTCTTGTGTTTAACATTTGTATTAAGTTTTATCCTAATTCTGTTGACTATGTCCTCATTAAGCCTGCTAGTCTGACCAGAGGCAACCAGCCGACAAACCACAGTACTGCCCCTTTCAAGCTGAAATAAATGAATCAAACAAATGAATATATATATAAATATTTAAAAAGGCCAATGTTGATCTCACATGCAGAGGATAGCCACAGTAAAACTATGAGCCTTGCCAACTTGACATAAGTTGGCAAGGGGGAATGCATCGTAGTCATTTTTATTCCATATACTCCTTACAGAGGGGAAAGTGCCTGCATTAACACCCACTTTCCATCCAGCGAACAATGAGGTGGGAGGAGATTTTCATTTACTTGGCAAATACCCCCTGGGCCCATTTACTATGGGGAGGGGGGATATCCATTATACCCAGCATCCCACCCAATACTGAACATTGTTTCCACCGTGGGATCATGCTCTTAAAGGGCTTTGAAGGGGGCTGTTGGATGGAGGTGGAAATAAGGCCAAGGAACTGTAAGTAGAAGAGAGACTGTGGATGTTGGCACCATTCATGCACGTTCATAATGTCATGATTTTCATTCACGCATTTTTCATACATATATGTGGAGAGAGAGAGAGAGAGAGAGAGAGAGAGAGAGAGAGAGAGAGAGAGAGAGAGAGAGAGAGAGAGAGAGAGAGAGAGAGAGAGAGAGAGAGAGAGAGAGAGAGAGAGAGAGAGATCGTTGGTCTCTTCTGGGATGTCTATTCAAGTTAACAATGGAGGCTTGGTGAAGGTAAAAATCAAGTAGTGTGAAGAATTTCACTCTATTCACTATTTTAAATCTTTTCACTGTCTCTAGAAGATAAAATCAGGTGATAATCAGAGACAGCTCCATTTCTTAAAATCTAGATGGAGTAGTTGGTGGACAACTGGTTTCCTTAGAACTCGAAGAAGAAGAAGAAGAAGAAAGAAGAAGAAGAAGAAGAAGAAGAAGAAGAAGAAGAAGAAGAAGAAGAAGAAGAAGAAGAAGAAGAGAGAAGAAGAAGAAGAAGAAGAAGAAGAAGAAGAAGAAAACAGGACTATCAGTAAGAATCCCTCTCTCAAATGAGAAGGTATAAGTGGGAAGAGTATGAATCCTGACTGCTTTCATCAAACACTGACACCTCAGCAAAGTTACACAGTACTGTTTTTGAAGGAGTAGCGCTTTTTAAACTTGGATATTACTACAAGTAGTAGTAGTAGTAGTAGTAGTAGAACTCAAAAACACATTGAAATCCAAAATTTGAATCCTTGTAAAAATAATGAGAAGTTTTTGAAAGCTCCACCGTTATTCACTGAATGTCCGAGAACTATTCATTTTGAACTTGATATAGATAATACATAAGTTATAACCGAGGTAAAGTGAGTAATGCATAAATACTATATATTTTCTTTTCTTTTTCTTCTTCTTCTTCTCGTTATTATTATTATTATTATTATTATTATTATTATTATTATTATTATTATTATTATATTATTATTATTATTATTATTATTATTACTATTATTATTATTATTATTATTATTATTATTATTATTATTATTATTATTATTATTATTATTATTATTATTATTATTATTATTATTATTATTATTATTATTCCATATACCAAGGTGGTGGCCATAATCATAACACATACACCCAAAACACTTTCCTTACCTCATCATAGTCTCTTCTCCCATTACTTGGTGAAATGTAGTTATATTCTATGAAGGGAGGGGAGATGTTATTGGTAGCCTTCTGATCCCATGTCATTTTTTAATAGCCTCCATACGACACAAAAAACATAGAAGTAAGATTTCATTTACAAAACCCAGAGACGAACAGAGACGAACTTAATATGTAAACGGATAAATAAAAGTTAAGAAATATATACACATAAAAATGAAATAAATGTTTGTACAGATGCAAACACATAAGACACACATACACGGGCACACATATTCACTTAATGACTCATGATAGCAAATGAAACAGAAATAAACTGTTAGAGTTATGCAAAAACTAATATCATCATTGTTGACATAACGGGGGGGCATCGACCCGAAATGATGTCTCTCTACTCTCCTTAAAGGTGTAAGCTAACTTACATCACCTCATCTATTCCCATCCACCAGAATTTAGGAATATTTCTATAAATAAGAATATAATCCCATTCCCCAAACTCTCCAGAAAAACTAAAAAAAGAAAAAAGAAAAAAGAAAAATAACTATTTGAACCTACAAAATTAAACTCCGATTTGGTAACAGCGATTCATTGACCTTATATGGATGCTTTGCACGATGTGGTAACACTGGTTTTGGGGTTGCAAAATAAAGTATTAAAAATAATCTTCTAATCTCTTAATAGATGACTCTCACCCAAACCACTATTCACAGTCATCCTATAAAGGTCATGGATGTCGTAATCGAAATCTATGCCAAAAAATCGACAAATCATCCGACAACTGAAAATTTGGATTGCATAATATATATATATATATATATATATATATATATATATATATATATATATATATATATATATATATATATATATATATATATATATATATATATGGCATAATATTCCTCAATCTTTTTCATAAGTGTCTAGTGCACATTTCTGCAATAGCCATAAATTATATCTACCAATAGTTATAATCAAGGTAATACGCAAATTAATTATTTGTGACATATATGCCAAGTTTATACTTTTTATAGCTATAAAAACAATAAGCATAGCCTAAAAACATTTTCTTGCCCAACAGCACCAAAAAACGTGTAAATGATACGGTATAAAAACCCTTCACCATGAAAATGGTGTTTGTTCACTCATTGAACAGAGTAACTGCTACCTTCATGGGCAGCCAAATACGTCATTGTAGAAAGAAAGGTTCTACAATTGCTCTACTTCTGTTGTCTTCAGCTTACCCTCTCGGGTGCGTTGTTGTACAGTAGATACAAGGAAGGAAAGCTTTTATATACTGCTACATCTACATCATGACTTCACATGTAGCAGTGGTAGGCCTAAAGTTAATTATAATTTTGATGACAAATAGTGGTTGCTAGCTTGAGTTGTTCGACTTCTGTTGATATCGGTGGACCCATTCGAGATCACCCTTCTATAGG
>JAXCGZ010018869.1:292500-302500 GCA_037179515.1 Halocaridina rubra | reverse complement strand
CTCGCCAGCTCATCAGAGCAGCGATGGAAGTAGTAGCGATAGAGAAGAGAAAGGGATGATACCTTAGGCAAAGAGAACGAGAATCCAGATTAGAAGTAAGAGAAGGGTCATTAATGAGTCCGACTGTCTTAGATTCAATCCTGTCAAGAAGATAAGTCTAAGAAGAAGCACCCCATATGTGCGAGCAGTATGCTATGAAGGGAAGGATAAGAGCTTACAGATTTTAGTTACTCTATGTATGTCTAATGCCAGCACACTTTCCACTATGGCTCTTGTATGTTGCATGTATATGATCTGTACAACGATTTATATAAGTATATGTGCGTTACAGATGCTCTGACTGGTAGTGCTTATAATACTGCATTCAATAAATACAAGAGCATCATGCGCTTCTAGGACGTCAGAAGTTACACTTCACAAAACGCTTATTACAGATGGTACATCATCCAATAACCTCTTCGGGATAAGAAGGGTCTAGCGGAGTTCCTCTTCGAACATATAATTTTAGCCGATTCAGAAAGTATTCTAATGAGTGTGTTAAAGGATCAACATTATTTTCAGAGCTCTGCACTAAAAAATCAAAGACAATCTACTTCTTAGTCTTCCAGGAGAGTGAGGAAAAAAACAAAAAACAATAAACAGCCCAACATTTGGTACTCCTTTTAGCGACTGGTGCATATACATTACGAAACCTTGAAAACGGGTAATAGCTAGGTTGTGAATTTAATAGTACTTGTCCCCAAACTATTTGGTGAAAGGAAAATGTACTGCATGAGGTAATTGGAACTGATGTGCGTATAAAGAAACAAGGGTGTACCATACT
Source organism: Halocaridina rubra (assembly GCA_037179515.1). Taxonomy (NCBI): domain Eukaryota; kingdom Metazoa; phylum Arthropoda; class Malacostraca; order Decapoda; family Atyidae; genus Halocaridina; species Halocaridina rubra. The sequence goes on along the minus strand of JAXCGZ010018869.1, from coordinate 301,677 downwards.
GAAAGTAAGTAAATATGTAAGTTATGGTTTCCACAACAACAACAACAACAATAATAATAATAATAATAATAATAATAATAATAATAATAATAATAATAATAATAAAATAATAATAATGATAATACTTTGATCATATATATATATATATATATATATATATATATATATATATATATATATATATATATATATATATATATATATATATATATATATATATATATATATATATATATATATGTCGTGTGTGTGTGACAATGGATTATCGAGCCTAAACAGTCCTTGAATGTCTGTTACACTTGAAAGGGTTTTAATTTTGGTGGCATTTCATTAGTCCTCTTGTCGATTAAATAATATATTTTTGCGATGAACGCTAACGATCGCGTTCAATTCCGTAAACTTACCGAGTTTCAACTGTTTCTTCAGCACAAACCTAAACCGCTGCCTCACGTACGAGAACGAATCAAATTACAGCTACTTAAAACAATCCAGATGACAAGTTGTAAAAACCTGACTTGACCTATCCTAACCTATGCTTACAGTACTTATGGCAGAGCATTTTGGCAATATGCGAACCGATACTATTTTCGTTGTTAGAACTGGGGTAAACCACTGCTCGTAGTTCCCTGTTTTCTAGTCATAAAAATTGTCGATATTTCTATAATAATACTGATTTTATGTATGCGTGTCTGCATGTACATATACATGTCTTAAAACCACTGTGCCTGCTGGCTAGTAAACTTACCGAGTTTCAACTGTTTCTTCAGCACAAACCTAAACCGCTGCCTCACGTACGAGAACGAATCAAATTACAGCTACTTAAAACAATCCAGATGACAAGTTGTAAAAACCTGACTTGACCTATCCTAACCTATGCTTACAGTACTTATGGCAGAGCATTTTGGCAATATGCGAACCGATACTATTTTCGTTGTTAGAACTGGGGTAAACCACTGCTCGTAGTTCCCTGTTTTCTAGTCATAAAAATTGTCGATATTTCTATAATAATACTGATTTTATGTATGCGTGTCTGCATGTACATATACATGTCTTAAAACCACTGTGCCTGCTGGCTAGTACAGTGGTAACGCGCTGGCTTCGCATTCACGAGGTCGAAAGATCGGTCCCCGTCCAAGACCGAGAGTTTAAGCTGTTTACTGGCAGGAACTGCTGTGGGTGGACATCACAGTGGGGGGTTGGGGCTTGTCCTGGCTGACGAATACCCATTGTAAAATGGAAATAAAGTTTAAATAAAAAAAAAAAAAGTGTATGTATGCATGTATGTATAAACAAGTTTTAGAACACCTTTTACTGGCCTTGTAAAATAAGAGATTGCAACTAATAGAAAATTATCAGCACTCCACTTATGACAGTAAATGGAATTTAAGTGCTCTTCTCCCTCTCTCTCACACACAACTTCTATATAAGGGCGCCAATAACGAACATTGCTCAATCTTAAGCAGCTTTCCGCCAGCTGACTCATAAAGTTAAATAATAATAATAATAATAATAATAATAATAATAATAATAATAATAATAATAATAATAATGATTACTATTATTATTATTATTATTATTATTATTATTATTATTATTATTATTATTATTATTATTATTATTATAATTATTAATATTATTATTATTATTATTATTATTATTATTATTATTATTATTATTATTATTATTATTACCATAAACAACAATAATAAAACTGAGAAAAGTTGCCGTATAGGGAAACACACTGAAAGTTAAGAAAGAGCTTAAAAAATATTTATACATTATAATATATTATAGTGAAGCGATGAAACCTTAAACTTTCGAAGACTCTACTATTGTTGCCTCCATCGACAGGTTGCTGCTACCCCCCCCCCCTTGATGATGAAGACAACTGTCTTCGAAAGTATAAAATTTAATTGATGAAACAAAGTATTTATATCTAGAATTTTTGTGTTCTTTATTTCGTAATGCTTATTGCTACTACTACTTTCTAATACTACTATTACTGCTACTACCAATAATAATAACAATAATAATAACAATAATAATAATAATGATAATAATAATAATAATAATAATAATAATAATAATAACAATAATAATAATAATAATAATAATAATAATAATAATAATAATAATAATAATAATAATAATAATAATAATAATAATAATAATAATAATAATAATAATAATAATAATAATAAGAGCAACAATCACGAATTTACATTTGTTAATAGCAATGGTAATTTCTCAAAGAACTAATAAAATTAATAGCTGTGCCAGCAGCCTTATTTGAACTATATGATATAATAGCTGTTTCATTTTAATTCAGTAGTAGTAGTAGTAGTAGTAGTAGTAGTAGTAGTAGTAGTAGTAGTAGTAGTAGTAGTAGTAGTAGTAGCAGCAGCAAAAGCAAAAATAAATATATTTTTGTATTCGAATAAGAGAAAAATATTAAAAAAAAAAATATTATTTAAGGCTGCAACAATTCAACGATTGGAAATTGTCAGTTCGTTGAAACTTTTATCTTTTCTCTTACTTTTTTTGCAAGTCACGGCAGTTAAAACAATTTCAAAACAATTAGAGTTTTTGTCTGTCTATCTGTCGTCGCTTGTCTCCTTGGCTTTATTCGTCTATTAGTTTTCTTAAGGGCGGTTTACACGGTCAAACGGTTCGTCGAACGCGGTTCGGCAGACAAGTGTATGAAGTGATGTTCGAATGTGTGAACGGGGTACTTGGTTGTCGAACACGTTTGTCGAACGTGTTCGACAACCAAATACCCCGTTCACAAGTTCGAACATCACTTCAAATACTTGTCTGTCGAACCGCGTTTGACGAACCGTTTGACCGTGTAAACCCCCTTTTAGTAGACAAATCAATAAGACAAAAGAAAAGCAAAGTTCTTTGTCAATTTATTTGTCTAAGCATGTGCCTGTTTGCGCGTCTAGATACATTTTTGTCTGTTGAAATGAATATGCTTGCGTGTATGAATGTACTCATTATGTCAATCTATCTGTCTGTCTATCTATCTATCTATCTATCTATCTATCCATCTATCCATCCAATGCGGTTGAAATGACTTGAAAACTTACGGGAAAAAGCACCACAGTGGAAATCTGTAATTTACCGCCAGGTTTTCTCTCCGGCATTTTACAATTATTATTTTGTAGTTCATAATTCATTCCCTTTCTCAAATACTTTCAGTTCAGTTGTATTTTTGGTTGTTTGTGTACATTCTCTCTCTCTCTCTCTCTCTCTCTCTCTCTCTCTCTCTCTCTCTCTCTCTCTCTCTCTCTCTCTCTCTCTCTCTCTCTCTCTCTCTCTCTCTCTCTCTCTCTCTCTCTCTCTCTCTCTCTCTCTCGTTTTCTTTTAACAAAATTAAGCATATCCTTATAGGAACACAAAGTTATATTCATAAAATAATTACACATATGAAATACATTAATGATAAGTTATATAGAATACACACGAGCGCGTGAACACACACACAAACAAACATATATGCAAGAATGATTTTCAAAAATCTATGTAGGAAAGTTATGACCCAAAAGGTTAAAAAAGAAGTAGATGAGTCATCTTGCTAAATGAGTTCGCACTCAAAGCTTTAGTATCAATCCCAAAATTTAGTTTCCACAGCAACAACAACAAAAACTACAACAACAATGATAATAATAATAATAATAATAATATAATAATAATAATATAATAATAATAGTAATAATAATAGTAATAATAATAATAATAATAATAGTAATAATAATAAGAATAATAATAATAATAATAATAATAATAATAATAATAATAATAATAATAATTTATTTTCTTAGCATGACAATGTTGACTCAAAGAGGACGGGCTTGGCCAAAGCGACTAGATTTTGGCCTGAACATCTTTATTATTATTATTATTATTATTATTATTATTATTATTATTATTATTATTATTATTATTATTATTATTATTATTATTATTATTATTATTATTATTATTATTATTATTATTATTATCAAAGCAATATTTTTTTGTTCCGGTTTTACGTCACGGACTCCCTTTTCTACCAAGGGCTAGGACGGTTGCCTTCTTGCGAAGGACTTGTTTTGGCAGATGTAATCGTTTTCCTGAGTGCATGCCCTTGCTAACCTCAAACAGTGACGGGGCGCGAACCCTCGACCTGACGCCTCAGAGTCGCGGACGCTACCGCTCTGGTATCCATATTATTATTATTATCATTATCATTATTATTATTATTATCATAATTATTATTATTATAATTATTGTTATTATAATTATTATTACTATTATTATTATTATTATTATTATTATTATTATTATTATTATTATTATTATTATTATTATTATTATTATTATTACCCGTAATCGTGGTTCCAGGGTGATAATTGGCCGAGGAAGCCGTGAAAGCATGTTTGGAAGCCTGGGGTGGCTGGGCCTTAGTCCCTGGGTGGTTAGGCCGATTTGGATGGGGGAGGATGCAAGCTTCGATGGGTGCACCGTCAGGGAATCCATCTCCTGAGGGCAGGAGAGCCAAGAACATCAACGCCAACGAAAAAACAGACAGGTACACTGACGTAGTTACGGGGCCTTTCACCATTGTTATTGTGGATTTTTTTTTTCTTCTTCGTTTCAAAAGACTAGAAGAGTTTAATTTTTTTTTGTTCTTTTCTGTTTCCAAAGCAGAGATCACTTTCTACTTCTTGCTTCGTCGAAATCACTTCTCTTTTAGGCCTTCATAAATGAGTTCTTATATTTAGTTCACTGAAGTAGGTCTATAACTCGAAAAATAAGATAGACGTCCAAAACAGGGAAATTAATACTATAAAAGTTATTGACAAAACAACAATGTTTTTATATGAAACGCGCTCGGATGGAGAGACCGTGTGTACCCGTCCGTTCACCCTAACTGACAGAGCCTAAGTGTCATGTCTGAAAAGATTACCATTCACGTGGCACACTTTTAAGTGAACGCAAAAGTGACGTCACAGCATCACGTGACTCACCTGGTTGGAGCTGGCTGAAGAAAACCTTTCTCATCAGACGGCGGAGGTGAGAATGGGGAGGGGGGAGAGTTATGGATGAAAATAATTGTATGTGCTGTTTATATATATATATATATATATATATATATATATATATATATATATATATATATATATATATATATATATATATATATATATATGTAAGCATAGAAAGAAAATTATATTTCTAATTTATACTGATTATGAAGACAAAAACTGAAAGAATCCCCCGAATAGGCACTAGATATACCTCAATCCTAGATGAAACATATGCGTTCAACCTCAATCGTAACTTAGGCACCTTGAAAGGCATTAAATAATAAAAACTTTACTGTTCGGTTAGGTTAGATTTACAGACATAGCATGTGCCCCCATCTCACCTGCCTTTGACTCAATTCCAGATTAATCACTTTGTAATGACATCAGGTGACTATAATGAGATTGGTAAAAAAAAAAAAAAAAAAAAAAAAAAAAAAAAAAAAAAACACACACACACACACACACACACACACACACACACATAAGAAAATAACACCTTTCAAAAGAAAATGCAAAATTACAATATTTTAATAAATAAAAAGTAAACGGCATTAAATAAAAATATAATTGGAAGGAAAATAAAGAAATAAGTAAATAAAGATATTTCTATTTTCGGTTTACTCTATTTATTAATACGCAGCTTAAAGATAGAGAAGCAAAAACATACAGCAAAATATTTCATTAGTGAAATCAAAGTCAGATGCGCAATTACAAAGAAACAAAGAGAGTAAGTAAAAGAAATCAATAATAATAATAATAATAATAATAATAATAATAATAATAATAATAATAATAATAATAATAATAATAAGAATAAGAATAATAATAATAGCAATAATAATGGTAATAATAATAATAATAATAATAATAATAATAATAATGATAATAATAATAATGATAATAATAATAATAATAATAATAATAATAATAATAATAATAATAATAATAATAATAATAATAATAATAATAATAACAATAATAATAATAATAATAATAACACGTGTATCATCGCTTCCCAACCCTCATAAGAAATCCTAAATAGATTTTATTCCTTGTGTGTAACTCAGTGACTCAGTCACTCTCCCAAGGCCGGACCGGAAGGATATAATTGTTCCACAGAAAACAAAGGCCTTTGTGAAAAAGAAGGAAAATGAATAAATGCATAAATATATAATATGAGAAAATTTCCTTTAACATGGATAAAGAGATGTACAGAAATATGTTACTGTGTAGATGAATAAAAAATTAAATATACATTTTAATCAAAAAGGTATATATATATATATATATATATATATATATATATATATATATATATATATATATATATATATATATATATATATATATATATATATATATCTATATATATATATATATTTATATATATATATATATATATATATATATATATATATATATATATATATATATATATATATATATATATATATATATATATAAATATATATATATATATATATATATATATATATATATATATATATATATATATATATATATATATATATATATATATATATATATATATATATATATATATATATATATATATATATATATATATATATATATATATATATATATATATATATATATATTTATATATATAGTAAGGAAGCCCATCAGTGAAACAAAACTTATAAAACAATGCTATATTTCGGATCCTAACTGGATCCCTTCTCAAGCACCCGATATATAGCATTGTTTTAAAAGTTTTGTTTCACTTATGGGCTTCCTTACTATTTAGTGCTGTATGCTAACAGTTTGTACTTGTATATATATATATATATATATATATATATATATATATATATATATATATATATATATATATATATATATATATATGTTCATATTACACATTCCCCAACCTCTCTTGTGGCTTCATTTTCTCATTTAATTCAACTCCCAATTTCATTCGAGCCCAACAATAACCAAAGAAGCACATTAAATATGTGAAAAAGTGAATCATTTTTTACCCCGACCGGGACTTGAACCTAGGACTTATAATTAATAAGTCAAGGTGCTACCAACTACACCACAAAAGGTTAAAAGGAATCCAACCTTATAGCTTATATCTGCTATACTTAGGAATGAACGCATTCTATTTGAATGCCACTATGTTCATATTACAGATTCCTCATCCTCTCTCGTGGCTTCATTTTCGCATTTAATTCAACTCCCAATCTCATTCGGGCCGAACAATAACAAAATAAGCACATTACATATGTGAAAACATGAATAATTTTTTACCCCGCCTTGACTTAGTAATTATAAGTCCTAGGTTCAAGTCCCGGAGGGGGTAAAAAATTATTCATGTTTTCACATATGTAATGTACTTATTTGGATATTGTTCGGCCCGAATGAGATTGGGAGTTGAATTAAATGCGAAAATGAAGCCACGAGAGAGGATGGGCTATATATGTTCTCTTAGTAAATGTAAGTGCATCCTACGGACACATGGACAAGGAAATGTTCAGAAATATTTATGTAACTTAAGTGAGGCCAAAGCTTAAAAATGCAGCACCCTTTTGGAATCCGCACTTGAAAAGCATATAAATAAGCTGGAAAAAGTTCAAACACATGCTACGAAACTGGTGCCAAAACTACGTAATCTCAGTTATAAGGAAAGGCTGAGGGAATTAGATTTACCATCACTCGAAGCTAGAAGAATGAGGGGGATATGGTAACTGTTTTTTTTATATTCTCTCACGGTTTTGACAGAGTGAATGGGGATCGACACTTTGCTATGACTGCCTCTAGAACTATAGGTTATAGTCTGAAACTTGGTATGAAACCCTCTTTGCAGGATGAAAGGAGATACTTTTTTTAATGTAAGAATAGTTGGTGATGAGAATTCGATATGCGAGGAGGTGCTTGATGCTAATTCAATTCATAGTTTGAGGACAAATATGATATGTATAAAAATTAAGCAGACCAGGAGACGGGGAGCCACAAACATGGGGCTCTTTTCCGTAAGCATAATTAAGAAATTCCATTTAGGTGGTTTTACACACATACACACACACACACACACACACATACAAACACACACACACACACACACACACACACACACACACACACACACACACACACACACACACACACACACACCGCACACACACACACACACATGGGGAGTCCGAAAATCATCTGTACAATTTTTGTCTTTTATTGATAGTCAAGCATGAAGTATAAAAATCCTCGTGGTATGCCATTTTACAAAAACCTTACGTTTTTTCTGTATAAATAGTTTTTCAACTGTATTATGTTTGTTTGTTCGTTAATTTGTTTTATTTGGACCACCAATATGTACCAAGCCTGGACACAATATTTTAATTAGTTATAACTAAAATGAATGTGCAGTACAAAGCACGATGTACTGAATTATTTTTGACACCAAATCAGAAACACAAGTACAAAGAAAGTTTAGAACAAATTACAACAGAGTTCCATAAAGAGAAACTACAAGGGCTCGGTAAGAGAAGAGGAGATGCTATTCACTGACAGGCTACATCATCACTGACTGTGTGATTTCTTACTTCGATGGAGGACTTCTGTGGTATTTATTTCTAAAAACTTCGTTGAGCTTGCGTGTTTGATCTGTTTTCATTAAACCATATATTATTGCGCTCTCTCAGTGGAGTAGTTTTGAATGATCTTAAAAAGGGAGAAAAAAATAAATCTTAGCACAGTCTTTTGGTACAATCAAAACAAACAAGCAAATAAATTTGGTAAGAGCAGACTTTAAACAGGATAACAAACTAAGTTGTTTATCTATACAATGACACAAATCATGCTCTTTATGCTTTGTGACTGACTAGTAATAATAATAATAATAATAATAATAATAATAATAATAATAATAATAATAATAATAATAATAATAATAATAATAATAATAATAATAATAATAATAATAATGTCAACAATAATAATAATAATAATAATATGTTATGTCTTTTATTGAACCTTGCATAAATCAATAATATATTTATGAATCATTTAAAAAAAAAAAAAGAGGTCATTCTTAAGACGGATTCAACAACAAAAGGCGTTTCTTAAGAATCTTTTTAAA
>JAXCGZ010018869.1:280000-287500 GCA_037179515.1 Halocaridina rubra | reverse complement strand
AAAAATGTAAAATCTCTACATTGAAAAAATAAAAACTTTCAAAATGAAATCTTCGAAATGAAAACTTTTCTATTTTTCAAAATATGTTGTTTAAAATTTTCTACATAAAAGTGTCAAAGATTTCCAAATAAAATTTTCAACATTTACAAATGTGCAATGATAACACGGCCCAAAGAAATTTTTCGCACCTGCAAGCTCAGTGAACTGTGATGGATAGGTGTGAGGGGAGCTGCCGTGTGATGAAGAGGTTTGGAGAAACTAGTTGCGGCTGTCGGGCCTCATTGTAGAATATCCTTGCCTGCCTACATTGTAGGTGACCCAAGCAGGGTGGAAGGGGGGGGAGGAGATGTGGCAACTCTTTATCCCCAAGGAGCTGAGAGGAGTGGTATGTTTGGATCGTGGTGGATGCGCGTTTCTTGGCTAGGCCACCCCCCTTACAGTGGGGTATGAGGGATGTGTATATGTATGTATGTGTGTATGCATGTTTGTATGCATGCATATATCTATGTATGTATGTGTGTATGTATGTATGTGTGTATGTATGTATGTGTGTATGTATGTATGTATGTATGTATTATTATTATTATTATTATTATTATTATTATTATTATTATTATTATTATTATTATTATTATTATTATTATTATTATTATTATTATTATTATTATTATTATTATTATTATTATTATTATGGGCGAAAGAATACCTCACTCTTTGCCCATCATTGGATAAGAGTAAAGGAGCTATGGTTGGCATTAATAATAATAATAATAATAATAATAATAATAATAATAATAATAATAATAATAATAATAATAATAATAATAATAATAATAATAATAATAATAATAATAATAATAATAATAACAATAATAATAATAATAATAATAATAATAATAATAATAATAATAATAATAATAATAATAATAATAACAATAATAATAATAATATGGGATATATATATATATATATATATATATATATATATATATATATATATATATATATATATATATATATATATCTTTATATATATATATCTTTATATATATATATATATATATATATATATATATATATATATATATATATATATATATATATATATATATATATATATATTATATATGTGTGTGTGATTACCTAATTGTGATTACCTAATTGTGTTTACGGGAAAGAGCCCAAGGCTCGTATCTTCCCGTCTCCTGATCGGTTCCATTTTATACTTAGTCATACTTATCATACCTGTCCTTAAAACTATGGATTGAGATAGCATTAACTACCTCCTCGCTTAGCCAATTCCAATTATCAACTACTCTTACACTGAAAAAGTATTTCCTTACATCCTGCGAAGAAGTTTTCTTACCAAGCTTCAAACTATGACCTCTAGTTCTAGAGCCAGCCATATCAAAATATCGATCCCTATCCACTCTATCATAACCATGAAGGAATTTAAAGACTGTCACCATATCCCCCCTCACTCTTCTAGCTTCGAGTGATGGTAAGTCTAATTCCCTCAGCCTCTCATCATAACTGAGATTGCGTATTTCTGGCACCAGTTTCGTGGCATGTCTTTGAACTTTTTCAAGCTTAGCTATGTGCTTTTTCAAGTGCGGATTCCAAAAGGGGGCTGCATATTCCAGTTTTGGCCTCACATAGGTTACATAAATATTTCTGAACATTTCCTTGTCCATGTGCCTGAAGGCTACCCTTACATTTGATAAGAATGCATATGCTGCCCTTACTATGCCATTTATATGTATTTCTGGAGACAAATCTGCCAGTATGTTTACTCCTAGATCTCTCTCATTTTCCGTCTCCCGAAGTTGCACTCCAGCCACCGAGTAGTCAAGCTTGGGCCTTCTTGCACTTGTACCCATTCTCATTACCTTACATTTTGAAGTATTGAATTTCATTAGCCACTTTTCTGACCACTCATGCAGATTATTTAGATCCTCCTGAAGTTCTCTACCATTGTTCTCGTTTTTTACTTTCTTCACAATCTTTGCATCATCTGCAAACATATTCATGAATGAATTTACAGACTCTGGTAGGTCATTTACATATACAAGGAACAAAAGTGGCCCTAAAACTGACCCCTGTGGAACTCCACTACTAACTCTTCTCCATTCAGACACTGAGTGTCTTACTCTAACCCTCTGTTCCCTTCCTTCTAAGTAAGTTTTTATCCATTCCAAAACATTTCCACCTATTCTAGCCATTGATTGCAGCTTCCTAATAAGTCTCCCATGTGGAACAGTGTCAAACGCTTTCTCTGTGTGTGTGTGTGTGTGTGTGTGTGTGTGATTACCTAATTGTGATTACCTAATTATGTTTACGGGAAAGAGCCCAAAGCTCGTATCTTCCCGTCTCCTGATCAGTTCCATTTTATACTTAGTCATACTTATCATACCTGTCCTTAAAACTATGGATTGAGATAGCATTAACTACCTCCTCGCTTAGCCAATTCCAATTATCAACTACTCTTACACTGAAAAAGTATTTCCTTACATCCTGCGAAGAAGTTTTCTTACGAAGCTTCAAACTATGACCTCTAGTTCTAGAGCCAGTCATATCAAAATATCGATCCCTATCCACTCTATCATAACCATGAAGTGTGTGTGTGTGTGTGTTTATATATATATATATATATATATATATATATATATATATATATATATATATATATATATATTATATATATATATATAAACACACATATATAATTTTCAAATAAATCCTATATATTGTAAAAATATATATGGTATTAGCCTTGCGTGCAACTAATACTTGGTATATACCAGATAATGAATATTACTTTGTGCTTCTCAGACAACACATAATATTATCATAGCCTCCTGGATGCAACATAATATAAATAAATTTGTTATATTTACTGCAATGGGGGTACACCATCTACGGCTGTAGGGTCTCTATAGACGATCCTTGCCCACTTATCTCGTTACCAACCCAAGCAGAGTGGTGGTAATTCTTGTGGTGGACCTATTGTACACAAGGAGCAAATATTGACACTTTGACTAGCCCAATCCCTTTGTGTGACTGTATCGTATTCCAACTCTGTCCACACAGATTACTGCTTAAGTATATTCTTGACAAACAGTAGAAATACTGGTTCCATACTCTCTCTCTCTCTCTCTCTCTCTCTCTCTCTCTCTCTCTCTCTCTCTCTCTCTCTCTCTCTCTCTCTCTCTCTCTCTCTCTCTCTCTCTCTCTCTCTCTCTCTCTCTCTCTCTCTCTCTCTCTGTTATTACTGTACCATAAATTCCAGCTTTGGTCAAATAAATGCTGCTTGTTCTTTAGCTTTGGCTATTGATTTCCGACATTCTACTACTACTACTACTACTACTACTACTAATAATAATAATAATAATAATAATAATAATAATAATAATAATAATAATAATAAAAATAGGTATTATTATTATTATTATTATTATTATTATTATTATTATTATTATTATTATTATTATTATTATTATTATTATTATTATTATTATTATTATTATTATTATTATTATTATTATTATTATTATTATTATTATTATTATTATTATAATTATTATTAACCTAATCATTTACATTAGACGCTCATAAACAAATTATCCGTTTTCTCATCATTATTCCATAGAAAACTATAAGTATTGGGGTAACTATTTTAGAGCTACTGTTTATATACTGTAAATACCCTCATTCGGTTTTATTGTTGTTATTTTAAGTGGCTAAAACTAACCTTAGCTACGTATATCAGCTAATAACGAAGTAATTTCCATAAATACACTTGAAGTCTAATGAAATGAAGAGTGGATACACATACTGAAAACGACTTTGAGAAAAAATAGGAAATTTACAATTTAGATGTTGTCATATGTTTTTTGTCTGTCGTTTTCCTTTGTGTGACATTACCTCATCTCTTCCTTGTCCTTAACCTTTTTCTTGTCCTTCGTCTTGGTATTTTCTCGTGCCCGGACCTTTATTGATGAGGGAAGTTTTTGCCTATACCGGTGTCACACTCATAAAAAAAATTATTACACTCAGTGAAAGCTACATTATTGTTGTTACTGATTCTAACTTTTGGTTGGTTCACTTATATCGAGTGTTTTAAATTAGTTATCTAAATATATATAAGGTCTGTGCCTATGTGTGTCTTTTATTTAAAATTTTTGTTGTTGGTGGTATTTTATTGAGAAAAAATATTTTTCATTGTTATTAATTCTGTAACTTTGGAAATATTCAATTCACTGAGATGATCTAGCTTTATAAAGTGTTATTTTGAAGTACTTTGCCAAGGGTTTTATATGAAATAATCTACTTTACAGAACAAATTTACAAAGTGCTATGTACATGAAATTTACAAAGAGTTCCATATGGAGAATATCAACATTGCAAAGTATTGTGTGGGTGTACTTTACAAAAGTTTAATATGGAGAAAATTAGTTTCACAAAGCTTTGTCTGGTAGAATTTTACGCAGGTATTTATAACATTAACTTTACAAAGTACTGAGCGGGTCTACTTTACAATGGGCTTTAGCTTAATTAAAGAATATAAGGTCACAATGCGTTGTAAGGGTGTGATTTACAAAGGGTTTAAGAGGAAAAAATTAACTCTGTAAAAATTGTGCATAGATGTATTTTATAAACTGCTTTACATAGAGAAAACCAACTTTACAAAATATTGTGTGGGTGTACACTACAAAGGACTTTATGCGGAGATTATAAACTTTAAAAAAAGTGGTTTGTGGATGTAATTTACAATGGGTTTTACAAGAAGAAAATCGATTTTATAAAGGGTTGTGAGGATGTACTTTACAAAGGCCCGATTTATTAAACAGTGTAAACCTAGTATACCATATTGTTAGTTAGCTAGACACACACAAATGGATTTCATAAACGCATCTGACGCGGTATTGTGTATGGCTAGGATCCCTTGCGGGATCCTAGCCATACACTGAACCGCGTCAGATGTTTATGAAATCCATTTGTGTGTCTAGCTAACTAACAATATGGTATCCTAGGTTTACACTGTTTAAGAAATCGGGCCAAAGAGTTCTATATATAGAACATATCAGTGTTGAATTGGTTCACTTTACAAGGCCTTTAATGCGGATAAAATCAAATTTACAGCGTTGTATGCGAATTCTTTACAAATGGTTTATTTACAAGGCGTTGTTTGGGAGTACCTTACAAATTATTTTACGTAGAGATACTCAATAGATTAATATATAAGAATTTAGCTTCTTTATATGATTTTCAAAATTAATTAATTTGATATTATGCACATACAAATATGGTCATTTTGCATCTATGAATGCGATTAATAGATTAAACTATAGCTTTAGGTTTAAAAAAAAAAAGATAGAAACCGTTCTCGAAGACAAAGTGTCAATTAACAAGATGATTGCCAGACTCACAACAATTAATTGAATAAAATTATTAGCGACCGACAGGGTCAGCAGACTGGATGTCTACTATATTGAAGCTAACCTTACCTAAAAAAAACTTTTTTTTCCGACTCTACGCCAAATCTTTTTTCGATGTTATATCGAACTTCTTTTTTGATAGTATGTCAAAACTTTTTTCGACACAACACCAAGTCTTTGTTCAACGTTACGTCAAACCTCTTTTCAACACAAAGTAGAAACTTTTCCGACACTGTAAACTCTCTTTTGCCTGTGTGTGAAGCCTCATTTTCGACAGAGCGCCACACTTCTTTTCCGACACTGTCAAACCTTTTTATCCTTTGTTAAAACTGTCTTTTCGACATCAAGTACATCAATATCGACGGTATAGCTTTTCGAAACTGTTCTTGGCATTTTTTCTGCACACAGTAGCCATTACTAATCACTCTATGGAAATGACTTAAGTTCGATCATTTGGTTAATAGTGATAGTTTTTATCAAACTCGTTGAAAGAGTACACCACGCAGACTAACGCGAATAAGACAAACGTTAGTCTTAACTATATAAAAAGAAACTACAATACAGTCAACGCAAGAGAGATAAGGGAAAATAAAGTAACTTAATGAGTAAAACTATGGAATGCAATGAGAAAAAAGAGAAACAAAAATATATTAGAAAATTAATTCATTCTCTCTCTCTCTCTCTCTCTCTCTCTCTCTCTCTCTCTCTCTCTCTCTCTCTCTCTCTCTCTCTCTCTCTCTCTCTCTCTCTATATCTATCTATCTATCTATCTATCTATCTATCTATCTATCTATCTATCTATTTATCTTTCTATCTATCTATCTATCTATCTATCTATCTATCTATCTATCTATCTATCTATCTATCTATATATATATATATATATATATATATATATATATATATATATATATATATATATATATAAACATATATATACATAAAAATATACATACATACGTACATACATACTCGAGGGAATGCTGAAGAGTTCATGGCTTTAAGGAGAATATATATATATATATATATATATATATATATATATATATATATATATATATATATATATATATATATATATATATATATATACATATATATATATATATATATATATATATATATATATATATATATATATATATATATATATATATATATATATATATATAAAGGATAATGGTATATAATATATCTATCTCTTTTTTGTAGGTTTCATGCATAATAGCAGGTCCTACAGTGGAATTTAGTAAAACTGAATGCCACTATGTTCATATTACAGATTCCCCAACCTCACTCATGGCTTCATTTTAGCATTTAATTCAATTCCCAATCTCATTCGGGCCATGAAATAATCAATTAAGCCCATTACATATGTGAAAGCATGAATCATTTTTTACCTCGACCGGGACTCGAACCTAGGACTTATGATTACTAAGTCAAGGCGCTACCACTACACCACAGAAGGTTGGAAGGAATCCAACCTTATATCTGCTATACTTAGGAATGAACGCATTCTAACTGAATGCCACTATGTTCATATTACAGATTCCCCAACCTCACTCGTGGATTCATTTTAGCATTTAATTCAATTCCCAATCTCATTCGGGCCATGAAATAACCAATTAAGCACATTACATATGTGAAAATATGAATATTTTTTTTACCCCGACCGGGACTCGAACCTAGGACTTATGATTACTAAGTCAAGGAGCTACCACTACACCACCGAAGGTTAAAAGGAATCCAACCTTATAGCTTATATCTTCTATACTTAGGAATGAACGCATTCTAACTGAATGCCACTATGTTCATATTACAGATTCCCCAACCTCACTCGTGGCTTCATTTTATCATTTAATTCAATTCCCAATCTTATTCGGGCCATGAAATAACAAATTAAGCACATTACATATGAACATAGTGGCATTCAGTTAGAATGCGTTCATTCCTAAGTATAGCAGATATAAGCTATAAGGTTGGATTCCTTTTAACCTTCTGTGGTGTAGTGGTAGCGCCTTGACTTAGTAATCATAAGTCCTAGGTTTGAGTCCCGGTCGGG